>JAQQAC010009376.1:24794790-25067248 GCA_029783875.1 Phataginus tricuspis | reverse complement strand
ACACACACACACACACACACACACACACACACACACACACACACACATCTTGGAGGTAACAGTAGGTGGAGCAAAAGCAAATTGCTGAACATAGTAAAGCATGAGCTCATTTGTGACATACACAATAATACACCATATCTGTGCGTGTGTGGGGGTGCACAGAATTTGTGTGTATAATGACAGTGCATATCTCTGAGGAAGGAAAGTGGGAGGCAAGGTGGGCAATTTTCATTTTTTCTCATCTTCACCCTTCTAATACTTCTCACATATCTGTATACTACTTTTATGAATAAAAATGGTTTTGTGAAATTGAGCTTGCTTGGGTATTGGATGCACCTGGGTTTTAATTGTTTGTTTTTTTTTTGCTAAATATGTGATTTAGGGGAAAGTAATTTAATTATCTATGCTTCCAATTTTTCATCCATAAAATTACTGTAGTTATTATTACCAATATTATAACGTTAACAAATTAATAGCAATAATAATGAAGGGTCCCCTTAGTTTTATGTTACCCAAAGTCATGTGACTAGAGACAGAGTGAGAATTAAAACCACGGTGTGATTCATTCAGCATGATTAATCCAATGCCTATATCATGGGGGCCTAAGACCTCGTCCCTCTGTCACATGTCGTGCCCCAAAGGATGAGAGCACACACAGCACTCGGTCATCAAACACAGAACAAACACAGACAGAAACAAGTGGCCCAGGCACTTCAGGGAAAGAAATGTCAAGCACGCGGAAGCAGAGATAAAAACATCATAATGTTTTTCGAAGCAAGTCTGGCAAGTAAATACAAGTTTCCAAATCAGGGAGGATTCCCAGTGTACCACGGGTACAGGGCCCAGGCCCCCTGCTGCCCGCAGGGCACCAAGAAAGGCCCAGGAGGTGGGATCCAGGCCAGATCCCTACCAACTAGCCTATGCTGTGTTTTGGTCAGTGTCCAGTGATTTCGGAATAGTCAAGCAAATTATTATGGAACAAATTACTTCAATCCAATAATACAACATGACTTTGATGAACTAACAGCCACCACGCTGAGCTGCCATATGGTTGTATTAGTGTATCTTTGTATGAACATTTTCCCCACTAACTGTGAACACTAGTAGGTGGGGGCTGTGTCTTGTATTACAAATAGTCACAAACTGAACCATTGCCTGGCTTGTGGCCCAAACAAAGTAAATGTCTGATGGATGAATCAGCTAGTGAAGGAGTGAAAAAATCTGTCAAAAATAGAATAAGTGTAGGTTGAAGTTATATCTGTTAAAATTAACTAAAGTGAAGGAATTATGTATCCATGGTAGAAAAAAAATGCTGGCAGGATAGTTTTGTGTTAGTGGAGATCTTTCATTCATATCTTAAGAAGTTAATGAAGAGGCTTTTATGGAGATAGAATGAATAAAGCTTCTCCAGGTGGTGAAGGAGACCCAAGGATAGCATCTGTGCTAGATATGTTTCGTTCAAGTAGTTTAAAATGTAGAGCTAAAAATAATGTTTTATGGGTGAGTATTTTCTATTTACGTAAGAAGAAAACACAATGTGGCTTACTGCCAGCATTTATCATTTCTTTGCCTTGTCTACTATTCCTGCAAAATAGGAAACTGGAATGGCACAATGTCTCCTTTGGGACTAAGAGAGAAAAATCTGACTTCATCAAATCATTCCAAAGATATACTGTCCACTACAGCAGTTCCTGTAGGACAGGATTATACTGGCGGGGTCACTGTGTGGGAGTCGGGTACAATGTTCATAGCAGAACAGCAATACACATCCCGATGGAATGCTGTGGGAATTTATCAGAGATTTCTCCAATTAGAGCTGGAGGCTTGGAGCTTAACTCTGAAACCACCCGCTGGGGAGTAGTATCAGTACTAGCTAAATAAATGATAGAGTTGTCCTAAACATGCCTGACATGCAGAAGTTAAAACATACTCAGATTTTAACCCGAGGCAGCTGATGCTGAATAAGCAAACTGTTTGATTGTTATCACAAATATTGGTACCCACTACTCTATCAGCTGCCCAGGACAGACAGAAATACCCCAAATCGCTACTTACCTCTAGTCATTATCAGTTGTATATTGAATATAAAGTGATGCAAACATTAAACCAATACATAGGAACATGATTCTTATACTTTTGAGCCTCTCTACTATGAATACATGAGAGCTATATCCACATATATCCCCAGACGGTTTTCTTAAATTAATTCAATGTAAGAAATTTTGGGTTATACTAATCTCTCCAGAGAGTTGTTTTAGACCATTTGGAATTGATATTGAGATCTATATCTCTATAATGCAAAAGCATATAAATTCATTAAATATTCATGATCCTAAAAAGCCTTGTATTGTATATGTGGGATTAGACATTGAAACAGTCAAATCCCAAGGGTTTGTGGTGTTAACATTTTCATTTAAGAGGGAACATGATATTAAACTTTAAATAAATTAGAGATTTGCGATGCTTCTCTTAAGGATGAGATAGCATCATCTTTCATCAAAAGCCCCTTATTCTAAGTGGATATGTTATGAAGGAGAAAATATTAAAATTATTTAATATATCCTACTGTACAGAATCTTGGTTAAGAAAGATTGAATTTAGGCTGTGGGGAAAGTAAACTGATTAATTTTATCACATAAAAACCCAAGATAAGTTCATAGACAAAATAAGTAAAATAAAACAAAACATAAAACAAAGCAAAATAATTAAAAAGTCCACACTTCAAACAAATACTGTAAGTAAACATAAAGAGAATAACAAAAAATGCTTGCAATTTATATCATAAAGAGTTAGTTTCTCTATTGTATCATGAGCTCTAGAAATTGAGAAAAGGAAGAACCCAATATAAAAATAAGCAGTGACAGAACAAATAATTTTCCAGAAAAGGGGCCCAACATTTGAAAACATGTAAAAGACATGTTCAATCTCTTTAAAAAATTTAATGAAACTAAAATTATATGATATATAATTTCTTATCTATCAAAAAATCACAAAAATGTAAATGTTTGATAACACAGAATGTCAGTATGACCCAAGGAAAAGAAGTCTATTTCCGGTGGTACTGTAAAATGTTAAAATCCTCATGAAGGAGAGTATGATTTGAAATTAAAAATGAAGTTACTCTTTGACCCAAAAATCCCACTCCAGGGAATTTATTCTAAATGTATAACTGCAAAAGTACAAAATAACACTTATAATAAGATTATCATGGTAGCATTGTTTGTAATCACAAAATATTCTATGGGAATCATTGTTCTATAGAAAACCACTTAAACTTTTATTCCACACACAGGAATAAAAGTTCTGAATATATGAATTCACGCAACTGAAGTTCTCTATACAGTTATACAGAGAGTTCTACAGGAGCTGTAAGGTGCCTAAAGACAATATAGTAAGCTACTATTATTGTAAAACAGGTAGAAAATAAGGAAACATATTCATGTGTATTTGTATTTGCATAAACAAAAATTAAAAATATACATACAAAACTAGTAAAGCTTCTTTCTTATTAGGGCAGGAGGTATAATGGGATGTGCAGAGAGAAAAATGGAAGCAAGATGTATCTACCTATGCATTTTCTACTCAGGGAGCATGTAACTATTACCTATTCAAAAACAAATCAACTTTAAAAGCTACAGTAGATAGCACACCTCATTTTATCATCCTTTACTTTATCATCCTTCACAGAAACTTCATTTTTTACAGATTGAGAATCTGTGGCAACCCTGTGTGGAGCAAATCTGTTGGCACCATTTTTCCAATAACATTTGTTCACTTTGCGTCTCTGTGTCACGTTGTGCTAATTCTTACAGTATTTCAAGCTTCTCTATTGTTACTGTATTTGCTATGGCGATCTGTGATCATTACAGTTGTTTTGATGTTACATTGTAGTTGTTTTGGGGGCTCCATGAACCACACCCACATAAGACAGTGAACTCAGTTGATGAATGTTCTAGTCCCTAAGCACAACAATATTGAAATTAGGTCAATTGGTAACCCTACAAGGGCTTCTAAGTGTTCAAGTGAAAGGAAAACTGCCCATCTCTCTTTAAATCAAAACCTAGAAATGATCAGCTTAGTGAGGAAGGCATGTTGAAAGCTGAGATAGGTGGAAAGCTATAGGCCCTTGTGCCAAACAGTTAGCCAAGTTGTGAGTGCAAAGGAAAGTTCTTGAAGGAAATGAAAAGTGCTGTGCTGGTGAGCACATGAATGATGAAATAGCCTTACTGCTGATAGGCAGAAAGTCTTAGTGGTCTAGGTAGAAGGTCAAACCACCCACTTCATTCCCTTAAGCCAAAGCCTAACCAGAGCAAGGCCCTAACTCTCTTAGATACTAAGAAGGCTGAGAGAGGTGAGGAAGCTGCAGAAGAAGCTGGAGACAGCAGAGGTTGAAGACAGGCTCATGAGGCTTAAGGAACGGCGCCCTCTCCATAGAAGAAAAGTGCAGGTGAAGCACTGATGGAGAAGCTGGAGCAACTTATCCAGCAGATCTAGCTGAGATGATTAACGGAGGTAGCTACTCTAAACAATGTATTTTCAATGCACATGAAACAGCCTTCTTTTGGAAGAAGATGCCATCTAGCATTTTCATAGCTAGAGAGGAACTCCTGACCTGAAAACTTCAAAAGACAGACTGACTCTGTTGTTAGGGGCTAATGAAGCTGGTGACTTTAAGTTGAAGCCAATGATCATTTATCATTCTGAATATCCTAGGGCCCTAAGAATTATGCTAAATTTAGATAAATGGAACAACAAAGCCTGGATGAGAGCACATCTATTCACAGCATGGTTTACTAAATGGCTCAAGCTCACTAACTGTTCAGACCTATTGCTCAGAAACAAAGATTCCTCAAGTATCACTGCTCACTGACAATGTACCTGGTCACCCAGGAGCTCTGATGGAGATGGACAATTAGATTACTATTGTTTTCATGCCTACTGACACAACATCCATTCTGCAGGCCATTGATCAGGGAAGAATATCAACTTTCAAGACTTATTATTTTAAAAATTACATTTTTTAAGGCTATAGATGCCATATATAGTGATTCCTTTTATATCAGATCTGGGCAAAGTAAATTGAAACTCTTCTGGAAAGGATTCACCATTCTAGATGTCATTAAGAACAATTGTGAGTCATGAAAAGAGGCCAAAATATCAACATTAGCAGGAGTTTGGAAGAAGTTGACTCCAGCCCTCATGGGTGACTTTGAAGGGAGGAAGTTCCTGCAGATGTGGTGAAAACAGCAAGAGACCTGGAATTAAAAGTGGGGCCTGGAGCTGTGACTGAACTGCTGCCCTCTTGTGATCAAACTTGAATGGATGGAGAGTTGTTTCTTATGCAAGAACAAAGAAAGTGGTTTCTTGAGATGGAATCATTCCTTTTGAAGATACTGTGATTATTGTTCAAATGACAGCAAAGTTGATAAAACGGCAGCAGGGTTTGAGAGGATTGACTCCAGTTTTGAAAGTTCTACTCTGGGTAAAATGCTATCAAACAGCATTGCCTGCTACAAAGAGATTGTTCATGGAAGGAAGAGTCCATCAATGCAGCAAACTTCATTGTTGTCTTATTTTAAGAAATTGCCACAGCCACCCACGCCTTCAGCGGGCACCACCCTGGTGAGTCAGCAGCCGTCAGCACAAGGTAGGACCCCCACCAGCAGCAAGATCACAACTTGCTGAGAGCGTGGAGGATGGTGAGCACTTTTTAGCAATAAAGTATTTTTTAATAAAGGTATGTCATTGCTTTTTTAGACATAATGCTATTGTGCACTTAATAGACTACACTACAGTGGAAACATGACTTTTACATGCACTGGGAAACCAAAAATTTCATATGACTTACTTTATTGCAGTATTCACTTTGTTGCAGTTGTGTGGGCTGCAGTATTTTCAAAATGTGCCTGTATGCATTTTAAAGGGAAGATGAAAAGCACCTACTTCCAGTAGTAGGTTAATTCCACACATCAGTCCTTCAAATCAGTATTTGCCATTATGGGATTTCCCAGATTAATCTGTTTGCCAGATATTACATGATCCACAAAAATACACATAGAATATTAATGTATTTTGAAAGTTCCATGATTCTTCTGTTTAAATCTGTAAATATTATGAAGCCAATGGGTATCATGTCATTTTATGACTACTCCCATTATCCTAAATCAGACCACACACATTGTATGATCATCATTTGTGGCTGGATATTGATATGAGTGTGTGCGTTTCACTGTTGTACCTTTGGCTGGTAAGATAATAATTTGGTTTTCTACTTAATTCTTTAAAGTATTTTTAAATTGTCTGTCTTAGGAGTATATTAATTTATCATCAGAAAAATAATCAATAGGAGTTTTTGTCAGGATTTTATTTCATTGCCATCAAACCCAGTTCAAAGAAAGACAACTACTATATGGCAAAGGCAATTAAGGTAAGTGGAAATGTTATTTGGACTGGGTGTCTGCACAGCATGTGAAACTCAGCTCTCCTGCGGTACAGGAGGTGGCACACTTCCCTAACAGCCTGGGGAAACTCACCCAGCTCTACCAGCACAGTTAAAACACTGGATTGTTTCTAAAATCTGAGCGATTTCCCAGAAACAAGTAGACTCTGGGCCCACCAGTCAAGGCTGAATTCTGAGTCCACTATTGTACTCTTTGCTAATGATATAGGCTGCCCATTTCCTTAACAAGCTGGGTTTGTTCATTGGAAAATGTAACAAATAATTTCAAGGTTATGTCACTCTTGGCAAGCGCAGTAATGCTGGTGGAAAAAGGAAGTTTTCAGAGCAAGGCAAAGAGTGAAATCTTGTTTGGAACCAGCAGCCAACAAAGGCTGCAGTAGGACCGTACTGTTCAGATTCACAGGACTCTCTGGTGCTCACAGATATGGAATGCCAACTGGCTTTTCAAACTATGTAAATTAGAAGAGATTAACTTGTTCAAATGCAGCTTCTACCAGTAAGGAATAGCTTTGGAATATATATTTTGTTTAGTGTGTCTTTCCTTTAATGTTTGCTTGGTAGAGATGACACTGTGGTTGCTTCTAAGCACAGCCACCATCTCATCATTCAAGGAATGGGATTTACCTGAACTGGAATGCTGCTTTCCTTCCTCGCGTCCGCCTTGGGGATTTTAGGATTTATTAGTCCTCCTCTTATTATATAAGCAAAGAAAGGGAAATTGGGCTGAGATAATTAGCTTGTTATAAGCCGGTTTGATGTTAAATGTTCTATTCCCTGCCTATGGGTAATTACTAGTGCTTTTAGGTCAAAATTTATTATTAAACTCATTGAAACACTTTCTTTTGTGGTCCTTGTGCACTGACCTGAATGATCTGATTCTGCCCTCATTTTGTCTGTGGTTTACTTGGTGAGTCGTGTGTCCTCCTGTCCTCTTGTGTTTTAGGGGGATAGTTGCCCCACTGACTTTTTAAAAACACTTTGAGAAAAGAATCAGGGAAGAGAATTTAATATACCTATGAAATACACATACTCCCCAAAGGAAGTTTAAATATGAATTCAAGGGTACATGCAAGCAGATTTATTTCTCCCAAGGAACCCTACTAGGACTGGGGAATTATATTTTTTAGAGAATTTTTTTTTTCTGTTCATAACATATTCTGTAATTTGGCCATTGCTGCCTTAACTACAATGGGACCTGCCAATAACATCTGGCTAGAGAGCTGTCCTAAATCTATAAACGTAAAGGAATATATGGCTTTCATTGGCTGAGAAAAGCCACCAAATACACCATCTTGAGAAAACAAATATTTTCACTTAAAAGTTTAGTTTTAGTGGATGGGAAACAGAAAATAATGTCCTTTTACCTATTCTTGGCAGGAAACAGAGAAGACATATATATATAATATATCTAGAAAATGAAAAGGTTACACCTTTGTTTCTTTAGCTTGTATCTCCCGTATTCTTTGTGCAGCAAGACCCCCTGACCCCACCGGCGACGACGGGCAGCCGGCACGGAGAACGGTGGGTGGCTTCATCAAGACACCGAAGCCTTCGCCATATCGTCCCCAAAGAAACAGGGGAGACACAAAGAAGTGAAAGAAAACGTGACTGTCTGCTTTTGGGTTTTTGCCTGTTTATTTACGGGCCATATATCTATGCAGTTTGAGGGAACAAAACAAGAAATCGTGTCTTGTCACAATGTTTATCAACACTTCATTTTCTGGCTGATGATTTTAGTGATTATTTTGGAGAAAATTTAGCTGAGTCTTTCTGATTAGAATTCTTAATGGAATACATCAGCTAAGAATTTATTTAAGAAATCATCTGGCTTGGTAATTGAATAATAGCTTTCATTGGCGGTCCTTGATTTTTTAGAAGTATTTTATAGCTTCTAGAAGAGGAGTTTGACGGAAAAAAGAAATCAAAGGTGGGGATAATAAAAAGAAAGTTCTGTCTGTGTTACTACATAATCTTATTTTAATAAAAAGTATTAAAATTTGAAACTATAAAAGTCTTGGAAAAAGCAGCAAATAAGACACTAGTGCAAATGGGCTGGAAGATTATGCAGAAAACTGTCTTCAACATACACTTTATTTCACCTTATATATATACTTCTATTACACCTTATATTATATATATATATACACTTTATTTCACCTAACATATACTTCTAGTACACCTTATATTTTATAATTCTGATAAACTGAGACATATAGTTTATATTTTAAATAAAGTATCCTGAATAAGTTCTCTATGCCTCCTCATTTTCCCAGGCTATGAAGCGGAGATACTGAAGTATGCCTTTGTTAGAATTAGGAAATGTTGAGATAAGAATCTGAAGTAGAATAAAAAACGGTGTTTTACATGGTGTCTCTATTGTAATGAATTATAAAGTTTTACAGACACCTTTAGGTGAATATTTTTCATCAGAGTGGTTTCATATTCTGTATTTCATTTTTTCCTGTTATTATTACTTGAGGACTGTGTATTTAACCTAAGCAAGAACATATTTTAATCAGACTGGAAAATTTTCAAAATTACTCTTTAGGCTTATCATGAATAAAAGAGTCAATGTGCATGACATAGGCCCTAGACATTTCAAAAAATGGCTTATCTAAAATGCATCCCTGTGACTATTATTATGATATGTAAAAGGAGGAAAATATTGAGCTTTTAGGAAATCTAATGGGTTGATAAACTGAGACATACTTTACATTTTAAGTAAAATAGCCAGAATAAGCTCTCTATGCCTCAATGGTTGATAAACATGATATACTTTTTATGACCCATGTAGAATAAAAGTTGAGCTCCTAGGAAACAGACTATATATGGGTATATGTATATACTTATACACATATGTGCTCTACACAACTTGTACATATATGTATATATGCAGACCTACAAAAACAAAAGGATGTCATTTGAGGATGAAACCTTGGGAAAAGGGCATGTTAGAAAGAATCAGGTGATGATAACTCATTAAACGAAGTTGTTGGCCAGACACTTTAAGAGGCTAAGTCCATGGGACAAGAAAAATTTTCTTGTAGTGAAGGGAACTATGTAAATGAAATTACATAGTTCTGGAAATTAACTAGCTCTCTATGCATGAACCTATTCAAAAACTTAATGAGATGGTCAAGTCATTTCAGCTAGCCCTACTGGACAAGGAAATTCATCGAAACAGCTTTTGTATAATGTAAATGATGGGGGGGGGGGGGGCAGGCAGAGGAACAAATAGCAACTTCTAAAACTAATTTTAAAGATGTTGGCTGGCAATAGCCTTGTAAGTGCAGATGTACAACACGGCATCCAGCTTACAACTGAACAGATAATTGAAATCATATCTTGTAAAAAAAATTGAGGGCCTGTGACTGCTAGAGTTTGGGCTTGGTATTTATCTGGCATACATTTACCACTTCCTCTTTTTCCCAGCATCACACGTTGAGGTCTGAGCACAGACACATGGCATTATGTGTCTGCAGCCAAGTCACTCAACAGTTTGAGCCTGATTTTCTCATACTGAAATGCAAACATGAAATAGATGCTGAAAGAGTTTTTAGAGCCAGAATGCATTTAATCTATGACATAGAGAATCAGGGAGAAAGAAAAACATAAAAATGAGACAAGTTTTTTGATGAAAATATCAAAACCTATCCATTTGAATGAGTGCTATTTTTAAAGTAATAAATGTTAACAGTAATAAAATGGCCAGACTGAAATAATGCTAGCCACATGCCAGAATTCGTCTTTTGATATGCCTACATATTGACCCTCAGAAAAACCTTATAAGACTGAAAAACAGATGGAACACAGAGAGGTTAGGTCACGTGCAGAGAGTGGACTACATGGTAAGGAGCAGAGCTGAGAATCAGACCTGGGCACTCAGGACACCAGAGTGCGTAAAGCCAGAGCTTTAAACCTGGGTTCTCCTGTCTCCCTCACCTGGCATCCTGCACAGTTCCATACCCATTCCAGAAAACTCTCCTTCCAAGATGAATTATACCATGTTTCCAGTGTACCTGCTTCCCTACTTTGCCTCTAGATATCAGAATCCGCTTCCCCAGTTCATTCTAAGTACCCGTTGAGGCTCTATCCAGTTCAATTCTTGCTTAAAATGCAGTCACAAGGCATAGTGGTGAAGGGTTGGTGCTTTTTCTGGAGTCAGACATAACTAGTCCTCTTTCACACCTACACTTTTAAAGTTAGGATTTCATACGGACAAGCCCTCGTGGAGGACCTAGTATGTAAATTGTGCTAGAAGCACCTTAGCATATCTTGTCTGATTCTTCCCATTCAGGATAAATGTTTCTGTCTTTGTACGACTGAAAAAATGTATCAGAACCTAAGGCATGTCCTTTGTGGTTTACATTATAAACATTGTTTTCAGTCAACAAAATTTCTTGGGGATCTGGGTTCTGAAAAAGGGAAGCCTAAGGCCTGATTCTGGTGTTTGCTCACAGTCCAACTGAGGCCACAAACATTAAAAGTCAATCATAGCAAATGTTTTAAATGGTAAGAAAGGTGTGAGAACAAGTCTGGAGCAGTGGAGAGCAGATCATTTGAGGTGTTAAAGAGCAGACTTCTGCAGTGAGTCATGCCTGAGTCCAGTCCTGCCCCCATCAGTCTCTGACTGACTTTGTGCAGTTTAATCCCACTGAGGCATCATTTTCTTCAAAAGTATGTCTTGTGTATTCAAGACAATGATTATTATTTGCCTATAATAGACAACATTCATGGCAGCTGAGGTTATCAACAACTTGGTATCAGGAATTATGGATATTTTTGTCCTTTTGATGAATCTTTTGGTCCTTCCTGGGACTGTCACAATGTCTGACCCAGAGTAGGCCCTCAGTATGTGGGTGGATGGATGCATGTTTGTGTCAGTTTATCTTGCCTATATCTGTCCCCTGCTTATATAAGTTTATAGCCTTCTCTAATGAAAGGAAGTATATTGTTCTAAGTTTAGTGTCACAAATGGAATCTATCCTTGCTGGGAACTGTGGCTTCCCATTTGCATATTCTACCTAAACCAGTCCTACTGAGTGAGGGGAAGAATATTAAAGGAGTTCAGAAGCCCAGCCTCCAAGCTCCCCCATTATGAGAAGCCTTTGATATGTGTCCTAGAAAACTTGCGAGTGGCCTGTGATGAAGAGGCGTCCTGAAAGAAGAGACATGGGAAAGAAGTTAACAAAAAGCTATGTTGTTTATCTGTGGCTAACCCTTCTTTTGGATCCTTGCTAAAGGCTGTTCCTCACTGTTCAAAATCATACTGCTCAGTCAATAGAGGGCAGAGGCTCAGAACACTGAGACCTGGAATTCTTGAAAAAAGTCAGGGATATGTTGGTTTATCAGCCAGTTGTTTGTTGGCAGTGTGGGGTAATGTGAACCAATGGGACTAGGGAATCAAAAAATAACTGATCAACAGCAAAATCACTGATGCCACTGGGGAACCAAAAAGAAAAGCCTTACACTTGGAATTGGCAAGGAGGTCCCTTGACCTGGGCTCTGAGGTCCTAACTGGAGTCCCTCAGAAGACTAGAAAGTCTGTAGATCAGCAAACAGCCATGGAAGCCACAGAACCAGGACCCAGGGAGCACGGCAGGTCATAGCAGGAGGGAAAGGAATTAAAGAGCAAAGAGGAATAAGGACAATGAGAAATAAGGCAACAGTAGCAGGAATAGCAGCAGTGCCAGGAGCAGAAGTAATAATTCAGGGTGGAGCACCAGGGTCTAGTTCCCCCACAGCCAGACACTGAAGTCACATGGATCAGTGAGGCTCAGTCACAACAGGCAAGTGATTTAAGTAGGTGCCTCCCAGGAGAAGATATCCAAATGGCCAGTGCACACAGGGACAGGTTCTCGGCATCATTAGTCTTCAGAAAAATACAAACACCGAAGTGAGATACCACAACACACCCAACAGAATGAGTAAAGTTAAAGCAAAACAAAACCCAATAATACCAAATGTTTATGAATCTTCGTGGCAGATCCATCATAATAGCTGAAAACTTCATACAACTCAAATGTCTGTCCATAGTAGAATGGGTGAAAAATTGGCTATAAATTCATATATAGAATTACTACACAGGAAGGAGAAAAATGAACAAAGTTACACACAACATGCATGGATCTCAGAAAATTAAATTGTGTGACATAAGCCCAAACAAAAAAGTTCTTCTTATATGATTTCATTAAATAAGCTTTAACAGAAAGATGGCAGCGTGAGAGGTGAGACACAGTCTTCCTCCTAAAACTACATATAATAAGAAAATATAATTAATACAACTAATCCTGAAAGAGCAACAGGAAAGAGGACTGTGCCAGACACCATACACCTGGAGACAGAGCAGACCTCATAGAACAGGGTAATGTACCAAAGCTGTGGCATAGCGGGACCGAAGCCCTTTCCCCACCCAGCTCACTGGTGGGAGGAAGAGGAACGGAGCAGGGAGGGAGTGGAGGCCTGAGACTGCTAAATACCTAACTCTGGAGATCTGCTCTGGGAGCCCAAACCTACATTTCATTGTGCTTGCATGATGCTCTTGTGATTATGGGGTTGGAAAGCTAAGACAGGCAGAATTCCTGGAGAGACTGAGATTCCAGCTGCTTGTGGAAAGCAGGGATCCATATCCAGTTGCTCTGTAAAAAGAAAAGCAGGAAGTCTGAGAGACTTCCTAACAAGGAAGCCCTTAGTCAGAGGGCTGCTGAAGGGGCAAGGATTACACAGAGCTTCCTGCTCAGGAGAGAGGACAGGTAGACAAAATTATCTGGGTGCACTTGGCCCAGCAGCTTGGGAGCTTTGCCATATAGACTCTCATATTTAAGGAGGAAAAATAAATCTTCCTCCTTAGATGATCTTCAGGTGCTCCAGCTCCCTGGCTGGCTACACAGTTTCAAGGACCCCCTCCGTGATACACAGCCTACTGCGCCTTTCTCCTGGCCAGCCCCACCTGGCTTGCAGACTGGCAAACCCTACCCTGGTGTTAGCTGAGCCAGAGGGAATATCTGTCTACAGCAACTACAAATGCAAAGCATAGAGGCTTATACCTGTGTGCTCGGCCCACTGGTTCAGGCAGTGGAGACAGGCATAGCAGTCAGGAAGCAGGAAACAGCCCTTTTCTCCCCCCAGGCACCAATACCACTCCCCTGCAACTCCCAACATTCCTTCAGGGGCTGAGAAGCTCCAGGGAATAGAGCTTCTGGGCACTAGAGGGCGCCACATACAAATATGAAATGCCAAAGGAACCTGGTTCACAGTAAAATTATTAATACAACTCCTGAGAAGGATTTAAATGACATATACCTTATGACTCTTCCTGAAACGGAGTTCAAAATAAAAATCATTAACATGCTCATGGACATACATAAAGATATTCAACAATTCAGGAAAGAATTCCAGTCAGAGATCCAATCATTGAAGAGCATAATGGACGGTACTAAAAGCAGATTGGATATGGTGGAGGAGACGATAAATGAAATAGAAACTAGAGAAGAGGAAACAAAGAAGCTGAGGCACAGAGAGAAAAAAGGTTCTCTAAGAATGAAATAATATAGAGAGAACTGTGTGACTAATCCAAACGGAACAATATTCACATTATAGGGGTACCAGAGAAAGAAGAGAGGGAAAAACGGATAGAAAGTGACTTTGAGGAGGTAATTGCTGAAAACTTCCCCAATCTGGGGAAGGAAATAATCTCTTAGGCCATTGAGGTGCACAGATTCCCAACACAAGGGACCCAAGGAAGACAACACCAAGACAGATAGTAATTCCCAACACAAGTGACCCAAGGAAGACAGCACGAAGACATATAGTAATTAAAATGGCAAAGATCAAGGATAAGGACAGACTATTAAAATCAGCCAGAGAGAGAAATAAGATCACATACAAAGGAAAGCACATCAGGCTATCATCAGACTTCTCAACAGAAACCTGAGAGGCCAGAAGGGAGGGGCATGATGTATTTAATGCAATGAAGCAGAAGGGCCTTGAACCAAGAGTACTTTATCCAGCAAGATAATCATTTAAATTTGAAGGAGGGATTAAACAATTTTCAGATAAGAGAGAATTTACCTCCCACAAACCATCTCTACAGTGTATTTTGGAGGGACTTCTATAGATGCAAGTGTTCCTACGGTTTAATAGCAGTCACCAGAGGTAATAAAACCACAGTAAAGAAAGTAGAACAGGTAATTACCAAGCAACTGAAAAATTAAATTAACTATCCCCAAAGTCAATCAAGGGATAGACAAACAGTACAGACTATGATACCTAATATATAAAGAATGGAGGGGGAAGGAAAAGGAGGAAGAAAAAAGAAGAACCTTTAGATTTTGTTTGTAATAGCATATTAAGCGAGTTAAGTTAGACTCTTAGATAGTAAGGAGGTTAACCTTGAACCTTTGGTAATAATCATTCTAAATGTAAATGGCCTTAATGCAACAATCGAATGACATAGAATCACTGAAAGGATAAAAAAGCAACCCATCTATATGCTGTCTACCAGAAGACTCACTTTTAACCCAAAGACATACACAGACTAAAAGTGAAGGGATGGAAAAAGATATTTCATGCAACTAATAGGCAGAAAAAAGCAGGAGTTGTAGTACTTGTGTGAGACAAAATAGACTCCAAAACAAAGAGTGTCACAAGAGACAAAGAAGAACATCACATAATGATAAAGCGGGCAGTCCAACAAGGAGATATAACCTTTATAAATATCTATGCGCCTAACACAGGAGCACCTACATATGTGAAATAAATACGAACAGACTTACAAGGAGAAATAGAATGCAATGCATTCATTCTAGGAGACTTCAACATGCCACTCACTCTGAAGGACAGATCAACAAGACAGAAAATAAGTAAGGACACAGAGGCACTGAACAACACAATGGAACACATGGACGTAACAGACATCTACAGAACTCTACACCCAAAAGCAGCAGAATACACATTCTTCTTAAGTGCACATGGAACATTTTCAAGAATAGATCATAGACTAGGCCATAAAAAGAGCCTTGGTAAATTCAAAAAGATTGAAATTGTACCAACCGGTTCTCAGACCACAAAGGTATAAAACTAGAAATAAATTATGAAAAGAAAATGAGAAATCCCATAAACACATGGAGGCTTAATAACATGCTCCTAAATAATCAACGGATCAATGACCAAATAAAATCAGAGATCAAGCAATATATGGAGACAAATGTCAACAATAATTCAACACCGCAAAATGTGTGGGATGCAGTGAAGCCCGTGCTAAGAGGAAAGTATATTGCAATACAGGCCTACCTCAGGAAAGAAGAACAATCCCCTATGAGCAGTGTAAATTCACAATTAACGAAACTAGAAAATGAAGAGGAAATGAGGCCCAAAGTCAGTAGAAGGAGGGACATAATATAGATTAGAGCATAAATAAATAAAATCGAGAAAAATAAAACAATAGAAAGAATCAATGAGAGCAAGAGCTGATTCTTTGAGAAAATAAACAAACTAGATAAACCCTTAGCAGACTTATTAGGAAAAAAAGAGAGTCTACTCAAATAAACAGAATCAGAAATGAGAAAGGAAAAATAATGACAGACCCCACAATAATACAAAGAATTATTAGAGAAAACTATGATAAATTATATGCTAACAAACTGCACAACCTAGAAGCAATGGACAACTTCTAGAAAAATACAACCTTCGAAGGCTGACCCAGAAAGAAACAGAAAATCTCAACAGACCAATTACCAGCAATGGATTTGAATTGTTAATCACAAAACTACCTAAGAACAAAACTCCTGGACCAGATGGACTCACTGCTGAATTTTATCAAACATTTAGTGAAGACCTAATAGCCATACTCCTTAAAGTTTTCCAATGAGTAGAAGAAGAAGGAATACTTCCAAACTCATTCTATGAGGCCAGCATCAATCTAATGCCAAAGCCAGGCAAAGACCCCACAAAAAAAGAAAATAACAGACCAATATCCCTGATGAACATAGATGCAAATATACTCAACAAAATATTAGCAAACTGAATTGAAAAATACATCTAAAGGACTATCCATCATGATCAAGTAGGATTTATTTCAGGGATGCAAGGATGCTACAACATTAAAAAATCCACCAACATCATCCACCACATCAACAAAAAGAAGGACAAAAACCACAACATCATCTCCATAGATGCTGAAAAAGCATTTGACAAAATTCAACATCCATTATGATAAAAACTCTCAACAAAATGGGTATAGAGGGCAAGTACCTAGACATAATAAAGGCCATAATACGACAGACCCACAGCCAACATTATACTTAACAGTGAGAAGCTGAAAGCTTTTCCTCTAAGATCGGGAAAAAGACAAGGATGCCCACTCTCCCCACTTTTATTCAACACAGTACTGGAGGTCCTAGCCATGGCAATTAGACAACACAAAGAAATAAAAGGCATCCAGATTGGCAAGGAAGAAGTTGAACTGTCCCAGTTTGCAGATGATATATTGTACATAAAAAAACCCTAAAGCAGCCACTCCAAAACTACTAGACCTAATATCTGAATTCAGCGAAGTGGTGGGATACAAAATTAATACACAGAAATCTATTGCATTCCATACACTAACAATGAACTAGCAGAGAGAGAAATCAGAAAACAAATTCCATTCACAGTTGCATCAAAAAGAATAAAATACCTAAGAATAAACCTAACCACAGAAGTGAAAGACCTATACTCTGAAAACTACAAGACACACCCGGTTCTCATGGATAGGAAGAATTAATATTGACAAAAATGACCATCCTGCCTAAAGCAATCTACAGATTCAATTAAATTCCTATTAAAATATGAACAGCATTCTTCAACGAACTTGAGAAAATCGTTCTAAAATTCATATGGAACCACAAAAGACCCCGGATAGCCAAAGCAATCCTGAGAAGGAAGAATAAAGCTAGGGGGATTATGCTCCCCAACTTCAAGCTCTTCTACAAAGCCACAGAAATCAAGACAATTTGGTACTGGCACAAGAACAGACCCATAGACCAATGGAACAGACTAGAGAGCCCTGATATAAACCCAAACATATATGGTCAATTAATATATGATAAAGGAGCCATGGACATACAATGGGAAAATGACAGCCTCTTCAACAGCTGGTGTTGGCAAAACTGGACAGCTACATGCAAGAGAATGAAACTGGATTATTGCTTAATTCAATACAAAAAAGTAAACTTGAAATGGATCAAGGACTTGAATGTAAGTCATGAAACCATAAAACTCTTAGAAGACAACACAGGCAAAATTTCATGAATATAAGCATGATCAACTTTTTCCTGAATGCATCTCCTCGAGCAAGGGAAACAAAAGCAAAAATGAACTCATGGGACTACATCAAATTAAAAAGTTTCTTTACAGCAAAGCACACCATCAACAGACAAAAGGCACCCTACAGTATGGGAGAATATATTTGTAAATGAAATATCCGACAAGGGGTTAACATCCAAATATATATAAATAACTTACACGCCTCAACACCCAAAACCAAATAAACCTATTAAAAAATGGGCAGAGTATATGAAGCGACAGTTCTCCAAAGAAGAAATTCAGATGGCATGAAAAGATGCTCCAAAGAAGAAATTCAGACACATGAAAAGATGCTCCACATCACTAATCATCAGAGAAATGCAAATTAAAACCACAATGAGATATCACCTCACACCAGTTAGGATGGCCAATATCGAGAAGACTAAGAACAACAAATGCTGGCAAGGATGCAGAGAAAGGGGAACCCTCCTACACTGCTGGTGGGAATGTAAGCTAGTTCAACCATTGTGGAAAGCAATATGGAGTTTCCTCAAAAAAAAAAAAAATAGAAATACCATTTGACCTGGGAATCCCACTCCTTGGAATTTACCCAAAGAATACAACTTCTCAGATTCAAAAAGACATATGCACCCCTATGTTTATTGCAGCACTTTTTACAATAGCCAACAAATGGAAGCAACCTAAATGTCCATCAGAAGATGAATGGATAAAGATGTGGTACATATACACAATGGAATACTATTCAGCCATAAGAAAGAAACAAATCCTACCATTTGCAACAACATGAATGGAGCTGGAGGATATTATGCTCAGTGGAATAAGCCAGGTGGAGAAAGACATGTGCCAAATGATTTCCCTCATTTGTGGATTATAACAATGAAGCAAAACTGAAGGAACAAAATAGCAGAAGGCTCAGAGACTCCAAGAAGGGACTAGTGGTTACCAAAGGGGAGGGTGGGAGAAAGGGATTGAGGGGATTATGTTTAGTACACATGGTGTGGGGGATCACGGGGAAGACAGTGTAGCACAGAGAAGGCAAACAGTGAATCTGTGGCACCTTACGACACTCATGCACAGTGACTGCATTGGGAAATGAGTGGGGACTTGATAATATGGGTGAATGTAGTAACCACATTGTTTTTTCATGTGGAACCTTCATAAGAGTGTATATCAACAATACCTTAATAAAAAATAAAAATAAAAATAAATAAAAAATAAAAAGAATTTTAGGAACTCAAAAAATAAAAAATAAAAATAAATAAGCTTTAACAGCAGGCAAAACTTTTTCATGGGGGTAGTAGTCAGAGTTGTAGTTTCCGTTAGAGAGTGTTAATGGCAGAGTCTTCTGGGATGCTTGAAATGTTTTCTGTACTGATCTGGAGGATGATGTCAAGGGTGCCTACGGGTGTTACACAGGGGTAAAAATCCATTGAGTTGTACACTTAATACTTGTTCACTTTATGTATGTTATACTTTAAATATTTTTTTTTAAAAAGGTAATAGAAAACAATTTAATCAAGTAATCACTGCTTCCAACCAGCAGGGAAAACATTTCAAGGAAAGGTAAACTCATGAGATGATTGAGCTGTGTTGAAATTTATTTCTAGACATATGCAGTTAAGAAGCTTTCTCTTCGCCAAGTAGGAAGATATTAAATAAAATCACGTTACCTCATACATGCAGTAATTAATTGCACATGCGTCTAAGAGAAATGGTTTCACCTAGAAGAGTTCTGGCTCCTCTCAACTAATTTATTTTCCCTTTTTAAAGTTCTGGGTTAAAGAATCCTACTCAAACTTAAACCTGGCACTAGGCTCTAATGATTAATTTGATGATTCTCTTATAGAAGCATTTTGTTTCAAATCATTTATATTTCCAATTTTTGTGGTAATTCTCTCAATTAAAAAATATAAACATTGTTGGAGTTCTTAAGTAACGAAATCTGTTAAGCCCCTTTCCAGAAGTGAAAGCCAGATGACCAATTCTGCCCTCACAACGGCGCGACGCAACGGCCATTATGAGGCATCTTTGGGTGACCAGGCCTGTCAGGCCACAGGGCACACTGGAGGCCGTGACTCAGCATTTCACCCCAAGCTCTCCCACTACCTAGAGGATTTCTCCCGGGAAACTTTCTCTCTTCTGAGACCTGAACCTATCCCTCATTCACCTCTGTTTCTAGCACAGCTGTATCTTGCCTTTTCTTCTCTTAGCCTCATTCCAGACATGATTTAAAACAGCTTACAGGGAAACAGCCATAAATACAGAAGTAAAGGATATTGTTGATTTTTTTAAATACGACTAAGAAGAAAAAACAAGGGTGAGTTCTTAAAATTGAACCAACATGAGATTTAAAAGACAAATCCTAGAATGCTGTTCACTTACTAGGGGCTGCACATAAATTCGGCTAACAGCCAGCTCTGATGCTGGGTGTATTATTAGTGTTCAGTACATGTTAAATACTGTTGAATGAATATTAGGATGGAAACTCCATATGTCCAAGAAAACTACACCTAGACATGTTTCCCTTTCTGACGGACTTTTGACATGTCTTTTCATAGCTAATTTTGACTCCCCTGGTTCCATAAACCTTCTTGCTTCTGAGCTCTTGGTTTCCTGCTTCCCATTATCCTAAGTTCATACTTGCATGTCTGGTTTGTTTTTATTCTTTGTATTTAATGATTTGGCTTTAGAATTCTTAACCTTATATCGGTGAGTAAACACTGACAACCCTCTGTCCCTTTGCAAATTAACTGTAATTTAGCATAGCAAGCATACAATCCAATATTAGGCACTGGACTCCGTTTCCTTGCAAAATCATGTAGGGATTGGACATGATATTCTATATAATTTTCACTCCAAGTAGACTAGGTTAATTATGTATGGTGAGAAAAGAGAGAGAGAGAATGAATTGCAGGCTGTGAACATCCAAATTTTAACAACAGTTGTTATTTTGATAAATTGGGGCAATTAATATTTTCTTTCTACTCTTGCATTTTCTAATTTTTTTCGAAAGAATTTCCATTTCTTTTGTAATCAGTAAACATGTTAAATAACAAATGCCTATTGATAAACATAACAACCCAAAAGACATATCTTTAGCACATAAATCTTCAACTTCTATGAATTATCTAGAAACCCAACTTGAATTCATTGTTAGTTGCTTTATAATAGGCCAAAAAGGATCATTTAGGAGGCTGTGGTAAAATCAATGAACCACCACCTGTCTGCTTGTTTCCAGCCCCGTTTACATAGCTGTGCACACATCCTGCGTGGTGCGCCTGCTCGCTCACACCTGACTTCCTCTTTTACCCTGCTGTCCTAGATAGATGATCTTATTTTACGTTTGGCTGATCAGGTACAGAAGTGCCCAGTATAGATGCCATTACTGTTTTAGTCTAGACAACTCAGGTAAGGTTTAAAAAGAAAAAAAGGAAGAAGAAAGAAAGAAAGAAAGAGAGAGAGAGAGAGAGAGAAAGAAAGAAAGAAAGAAAGAAAGAGAGAGAGAGAGAGAGAGAAAGAAAGAAAGAAAGAAAGAAAGAAAGAGAGAGAGAGAGAAAGAAAGAAAGAGAGAGAGAGAGAGAAAGAAGGAAAGGAAAGGAGAAGGAAGGAAGAAAAAAAGAGAGAAAGAAAGATACCCTAAGGGCCCTATTTTTCCACTGCTACAGCAGGAGTTAGAGGCAAATCCCTATTAGTGTTACTGGTAGCTGCATGACCAAATTTCCCCCACATTCACCAAGGCTAAGTGGGGAAATTTGAGAGCCTACTCCCTATAACATATACAGCAGCAAAAATCTTGCCTTTTCAGATCATTCTACATGTATCCTCCCCTAAATCCTGTATTTAATGTGTCACGCTCATTAAATTTGATTAGAGCAAAGTTGAGTGATTTTTTTAAACTCTCAACTAATTGTTTCTTAATTAAGTTGGGTAATTTGTGATTCAAAGAGGATGTTAGATTTCTAGTCAGGTAGGGCTCAGCTCACAGTTACTGATGGAAGAGAAGTAAGATACAGAATTGAGTTTCAAAAATCAATGCAAAATAATAAAAAATTAAAACACAGAAGCAGTCTATCAATAGTACTGCTGTAACAAAGGTGAGGCTTGTTTTATATTGATTAGTCACTGTTAAATAATGCATCACTGCTTCCCAATAGAGAAGGCTCTTGCATGGTTGTTTATTGCAAAAGGCATTTTGGACAGAATCAAGCAATCAATACAGGAGCTATAAACACATTTGAAAGTGTAGTTTCAATGCATTTTCATGTCAGCAGTTCATGTCACGGTGATTCTTGGGCCATTAAGCTGTTGTGTCCTGAGACCACTACTGCACAAAATCCTTCACAGCCTCCAATAGAGAGCACTAAAATTTGGTTTCTGTTAAGAGATAACTAACTCAAGATGTTATATCTGAACACTCTCTTACACTTCATTCACTACATTTTGTCTGCAGATTTCACACTTTAAATGAATTAGGCAGACTCTGTCTGTCCCTTAGAAAATATTTATCAGATGCACTTATATATTTTGGATGTAAACCCCTTGTAAGATATGTAATTTACAAATATATTCTCCCATACTGTAGGATGCCTTTTTGTTCTGCTGATGGTGTCCTTTACTGTACAAAAGCTTTTTAGCATGATGTAGTCCCATTTGTTCATTTTTTATTTTGTTTCCCTTGCCCAAGGAGATGCGTTCAGGAAAAAGTTGCTCGTGTTTATATTCAAGAGATTTTTGCCTATGTTTTATTCTAAGAGTTTTATGGTTTCATGACTTACATTCAGGTCGTTGATCTATTTTGAGCTTACTTTTATGTATGGGGTTAGACAATAATCCAGTTTCATTCTCTTGCATGTAGCTGTCCAGTTTTACCAATACCAGTTGTTGAAGACGCTGTCATTTCCTCACTGTATATCCAAGGCTCCTTATAGTATATTAATTGAGCATATATGGTTGGGTTTATATCTGGGCTTTCTATTCTGTTCCATTGACCTATGGGTCTGTTCTTTTGACAGTACCAAATTGTCTTGATTACTGTGGCTTTGTAGTAAAGCTTGAAGTTGGGGAGTGTAATACCCCCAGCTTTATTCTTCCTTCTCAGGATTGCTTTGGTTATACGGAGCTTTTTGTAGTTCCATATGAATTTTGGAACTATTTTCTCTAGTTCATTGAAGAATACTGTTGGTATTTTGATAGGGATTGTACTGAATCTGTAGATTGCTTTAGGCAGTATGGCCATTTTGACAATATTAATTCTTCATATCCATGAGCATGGGATGTGTTTCCATTTATTGGTATCTTCTTTAATTTCTCTCATGAGTGTCTCATAGTTTTCAGGGTATAGGCCTTTCACTTTCAAGATGAATTCTTATAACTGTAAGAAATTAAATAATCTCTATGTAGAATCATTAAGGAAGAGGAGAACGTATAAGGTATTATTCCTCTGAGTACCACCATCTCTAACAGCTTGAGCACATTTCCTAGATGAATGGTTAAGACTTGGTTATTAATTTGATGGCCATTCTTTCTAGTGGAACTCTACTTTTATATATATTTACATTGATATACTGGACATGTTCTAAAGTACAATTTTTACTCTAATAAGTAATAGTAGTCTGTACTCAAGAAATCTTCATTTTTGTGAACCTGATTGTGTGTGTATATTTTCAGAATTACCTTCCCCCCATAGGGCAATATTTTATGTCCTTTTCATTAAACCAATTTTTGTAAAAGTGTAGATGGAGAAGGAAAGAGAAATTTCATGATACTGACAGATCTCTATGCTATCTTCTAAGTGGATTTATTTTAGACAAACAAATTTAGTCCATTCTTCTCTTTTCTAATACAAGTGCTATTTGCTCAGACAAGGGTGTCAGCATGGTTGGAATTTCAGAGAAGGAAAAACACTTGTCAACACTTTTACTTTCCTTCATTCTCACTCTTTTATGCATTACAAGTGCACCCATCAGAACACAAACACAGACACACCTACCTTCCCTGCAACTTACATGTAACACTCAATTTCCAACTTCATCCTTTGCTCTGCTAACTGTTAAACTGTAATCCATTCACACTCGTGATGAAAGAACACTGCTTAAAATGTTGGACAATCATCAACTCTACCTTTTTTACATAACAAAGAGTAATGGATAAGGGAAGAGATCTTTCTGGAGTTTTGCAAGTATATTACTAATTAAAGGAATATAATATATAGTCTAATAGCTATGTTGGTTTTGGGAAAACAATATGCACCCATTATAAAAAATTTTTTAAAAAGAGAAATGTACCCCCCAAAAAGCTATAAAACAAATTATACAGTACTTCAAGACCAGTCATCCAAATATCTCTATACCTATACACAGAAATGTGGCATTGCTTTTACAAAATGTGTTAAAATATGAATCTTACTTTGTAAAGGTTTTTTAGTCTATAATATTGTAGGTGTAGGTAACCTAAAGAAAAGGTTATTGGTTTCAGAAGGTTTTGGCTATTCTTGATGATGGAATCTCAGAGCTTATTGATTCATAAATAAGAAAAAGATTCTTACATGTTTTAATAAAGGATAAACCTAATAATCTAAGATTAGGAGATTGCAAATTCCTTCAGTATTCAGAACATTGCCAGACTGCCTACTTTGTGGTAGAAACACCACTGGGTCAGAGAAGAACTCAACCTGTATGGTTCATATCCCATAAAAAAGATAATCCTGTAAATGATGAATCAGTAGAAGAGAAAGAGTACACCATTATGTTTAGAGCCATTCAACAACTGTTGCTTGAGTTTACACTAATGTGATTGACAGATCTAAGTGCCTGATAATCCTGCTTCCAAAGAGCTTACAGATGAATAGGGAGATAGATGCAGAAATAGAAAATGTAAATTCATGTGAAAGAAAAAAAATTGAATCTACCTCTTTTGGGTAGAGTTGAGAGAATTTGATGGTTGATTGGGTGTAAAAGAGTTTTTCAAAACTAAATTTAATGTTTCTAGCTTTAGAGATTCACTAGATGAATGAATAATGCAGATAGAGTAGATCCCTGGGAAGACAAAAGACTTCAGCTTTAGGCTCCATACATTTAAGATGCCTGTAGGATTTAAAATTACTTAATGGGTGGATCACATATTAAGTGTTCTTAACACAATTTTTTTTTAAATGATGCCTATGAGACTTCCAAGAGAAAATGCCCAGTGGGTATTTAATAATACAGTTCTAGGTTTCAGAAGAGAGTTCATACCTGCAGCTAAAAGATGAGCTTAACTGGAGCACATTGATGAGAAGGCAATGTTAGGGATGGGGCAGAAGACCTAAGCATGGAGAACTGACATAAAGAGATGCTAGAGAAATCATTCCGACTCCGGCCTGGAGAATCAATGGGGCAGAGGACGGAAGGGAGGGCCTCAGGCAAGAGGCCACCATGTTTAACCTGGGTGAAGGCTTCATATAGCTAGTGAAGTAGGAACAGTGGACATGGAAAGAGGTGGACAAATTCAAAAGTTAGTAACAGCTTGCTGAGAATAGCCAAAGACTTCCCCAAACTCATACCTTTAATCAGTTGCAAGATTGGACACAAACACAATTTTTTTCTAAATAGAAATCTGAATGTTCTTCTTAATATATTGCTTATATGCCAGGCTGGGAATATTTACCAGCCAAGCTGGCTAACTCCAGCAGCAGTTTCTGCCACCAACAATTACAGCAAATCTCTCAGGGCATTGGGAAAGCATGAGAAGCAGATGAATGAGGGGCCCAATTCCAGGATACACCTAAAGCAGGAATCTGAGTTGCTCATTCAGGGTGTTTGAATTCAGGGTATTTAAAACATAACACATGGCTATTGAAATGTCTTTTGTGCTCATGTACAGAAAGAAAGCTGCATAGAGTACCCTTGCTTCTTTCTCTAGTGTATTCCTGTACCACAGTGAGATTATACATGGCCAAATCATATAATCTCTGCATACTTTTGGTAAAGGACATATAAGCCTTGTGGCTGACACACTTTACCACACATGGCATAAGGCCAACAAATACTAAGTTTGCAACAGCAGATTTCAGCAACCCCTGGAAATTGTTTGATTAGAAGCACAAGATTATAGAATTAGTTTCCATCATCAAACGTGTAAAGAGGCAAAACTGGGACCTGTCAGTATATTTTGACAATGATATATCTGGCTGAGCTCCAGGAAAAATGCAGTCATGGACTTTCTAAATGCCTTTTAAAAGTGTTATTTCAGCTCTGGCTCCACCTCACCTCTGTATTCACTGCCACTCCAAGTTCTTGGCTCTCTGAGAGTCCTCACAGTGCCTCCTTCCTCACGCAGAAATCAATCAACACTTGCTATTTATCTTTACTTTCAAATTCCAGTCTCCTCAGCATGCTTAATTGTGTTTCATAGGTACAGGGGAAATGATTGTTGTAACTCTTTGGGGTCTTTGCATTGGGCATAGGGCCACCTTATTTTCTGAAACAAACCTGGAAACAAATCATATAGTGGAGAATTTATAAAAAGACAGACTATTGAACACAGAACTGTCCTTGAAAATCAGAATATGTGATCACCACAGTACCATATCTATCACACTGCTAAGTTGCAAAGTTTAGACATAATAAACAGTTACTTGTTTTTTTAAAATAACAGACTTACTAACTCAAAGGAATTAATTTTAAAAGCAGAATTTCAGACTGTGTGAAAGTGGATATTACTACAAAATAGTTCACTTTCATATCTGTTTTAAATGCACATACATTCATTTATGACTCAAATACATACACACACACACACACACTCATCTTACAGTTTCTTTTAGGAATGTGGCACAGTATATGTGTATGAATGAGTTGTGACTGTAGGTTCTCTTCTAGATTTTAAGGGAAGGCTAGTGCATAGGAAAAGCAAGACCTAATTCTTCAGAATTCTTAGAAGGCAAGGTAGACAAACATCTGGTTACACAGATACCCTTAAAAAGATACAATCATTAATGTAGGGATATCTGGAAACTGCGACAATTATTGAGTTTGGTGACAGATATAGGAGATGTCCAGCTTAGAGCCTAATTACTGATAGGTCAAGAAATTAGAAATTCACAACATGTCTAGGATACATTTGGAAACAAGAAACAGAGATGGCATGTATTAAACAGATTATTTAGTATTAATGTTTTTTCCAGGGGAGGGAAGGAGAGGTCTGCCTGAGAATTTGAAATGCACATTTGCTCTTCAGAAATAAATCTTCTAATGCATCCGTATTTATGTATATTGTTTTAGTTCATGGAAAATAGAGTTGTCTATAATGAAAAAGGAAAAAAAAAACAGACTCTGGTAACATTTTCATCAAACCATCAATATGGAACCTTGTTTTATGTGTGTTTCTATTTCAATATATATTATTTCATATATATTGTTGACTCATTAACCATGAGCTCCTTATCATTAGCAGTACAGCCCCTGCCCGACTGAAGCTTATCTAACACACATATTTTCTCCTCAAGATACATCACAGCCTTCCTGTTTCTCACAACACTAGATAGCCTTTCAGTGCTACATCTGAGGGACATTTTTAACAGTCAAGTTTCCACTAATGAAATAGCAACAACACATACACACACACACAGTGCAAATAACATGACACTGAATAGGTTTGGAAAAGAACACTTGCTTAGGGTATAAGTGAAACGAGAAAGCAGGGTATACCTTTGTTGGACTTCAGATCAGAAAGAGTGTTTCGGGTGACTCAAACTTTCCCCAGCTCTGGGCATGGCTTCAAATGATGCAAAGCAGAACTAGTATTGATTTTGGGGTTTCAAGTATATTTTAGCAAGCAGGTGAATTAGCAGGAATTTGTAAATCAGGAAGTTTAGCTATATGTTAAAAACTCTGGTCAGACATTGGACATCACAACAGCAGAGGACGAATGGAAACAAGGGAACAAGTTAACTTCCTGGAGGCAGTTTTCAGGCTATAAGGTAGGGAGAGAGAATCCAAATAGAGTTGAGATGTCTTGCTGAGTTGAGACTGAGGCAGTTTATCAAAGCTGATGAAGCTAGAAATTAGGAAACAATACTAAAATATAGGGACATATTTGTGTGCATACACACAAACAATTCCAGAGATTTGCCATGAAGTCCTCTGTGTCTTTGGCTGGGTTTTGACCCAAGAAGATGTGAAGGAATCTCCATGAGGTCAGAACATAGTCAACCAAACAATTCTCAGAGCTAACACAAGAATATGAATAATTTATTTCTTCAGCCAAAGTAAAAAGACATCATACAGAGTCTTCAAAAGGGTGTAGCCACTGTACTGGGCAAAGTTAGTTCAAAAGTAGAAACTGCTATAGACATGCCATACCTAAGCTAAAAACCAAGCCTTGACAAGGTCAAACCAATCTGCAAATAACTGTGTGCCAGTACAAAATACAGTGGGATGGAATAAAATCTAGCACTCAACACATAAATTCACTATGTCTGGTAATCAGTAGGAATTTACCAGGCATACAAGAAAGCAGAAACATCTCATAACAGGAGGAAAATTAATCAATAATAACAGACACCAAAGCTTGTAACAATGGAATTGCCAGATAAAGATCTAAAGCAGATAGAAATACTATAAATATACTTAAGCACGTAAAGGAAAATATGAAAGCAATGAAAGAAAGTGTAGATATAAATATGATTCAAATGGAAGCTTCAGAAATGAAAAAATTCAAAATCCAATAGAATTTATAGGAGAAAGGGACAAGTGGAAAGTTTCAATAATCCACCCTCAGTAATTGATAGAACAAGTAGACAAGATAGAACCATGTAGTGATAGAACTATGTAACTATTAAAGAAATTGAATTCATAATTAAAAATATTCCCAAAGAAAATTCCTGTCACACATAGCTTAACCAATGAGGTCTACCAAATAGATAAGAAAAAGTTATGTCTATAGACATGCTTTAAGAAATAGAACTGGAAGGAATATCTCCTAATTTATTTAATAAGGCCAGCATTACCCTGTTAAGAAGACCAGAAAAAATATATAGTAAGAAAAGAAAGCTATAGACAAAAATACAAAAATGTGTAACAAAGTATTAATAAATTGAATGCAGTAATATATAAAATAGACAATATAGCATGATTAGTGGGTGGTTTACTAGGAATGCAAGGTTGCTTTAATATTAAAAAAATAAAAACAATGAGATCACTATAATAACAAAATAAAAGAAAGCATATAATCACCTCATAAGGTACATCAAAGCATTTGAGAAAAATTTAACAACATGTGAAGAGAAAGGAACTTCACCAGGCTGATAAAGGACACCAACATAAAGTCTGCAGGACTCAGACACTGTCATAAGACAATTAAAAGTAACCAAAAGCATAGGATAGATAAGGAAGAAGTAAAACTTATTTGCAGACAACATGATTGTCTACCTGGAAAGCATAAGGAATCTGCAAACCATCTATTAAGGTGAGTGTAGCAAAGTCACAGGATACAAAAATCAATTTTTTTTTGTTACCAGAAAAAAAAATTGACATTAAATAAACATAAGTTACAATAACATCAGAAATGAAATGTTTATATTTAACAAAATTTGTGTAAGACTTGTATATTGAAAATTTTACAACATTCCTGAGAGGAATTAAAGAAGGCCTAATACAATAGAGGGTTATACCATATTAATGGAATGTCACTCAATATTGCTAAGATGTCTCATTGCCCCAGAATTGATCCATAGATTCAACACAGCCATAGTAATATGTATAAAGTATTAAATATATTCTATTAAGAAATATGATAAGTTGATTCAATAATTTTATAGAAAGACTAGAGTAGCTAAAAAAAAATTAGAAAAGATAAATTTGGAGGACTTCCAAGTAACCTGATTTCAAGACTTACTATATTGCTACAATAATCAAGACAGTGTGATAATAATGTAAGGATAAACAAATAGATCAATGGACCAAAACAGAGTACAGAAATAGACCCAAATTGATACAGTTAATTGATTTTTGTCACAGACATTAAAGCACTTTAAAAGTAAAGAATAATCTTCCAATAAATAATGCTGAAACAAACGGATAACCACATTTAAAAAAAGGAAAGAAATAATCTCAAATATTACATTATATAATATATTAAAATTAAATTAAAATGTATTAGAAACATAAATGTAAGAGCAAAAGTTGTATAAAGAAAGAGGAAAACATCTTTGTGACCTTGGGTTAAGCAAGATTTCTAACAGGACAAAAAAGCTTGAACTATATAAGAAAATATTCATAAATTGTATTTCAACAAAACGAAAACACTTGCACTCCAGACCCATACAACAGGGATGGAAAAAGATGGTAACATGAGAAGTGAAGCAGAAACCTCCTCCAAAAACCACATATGAAATGAAAATACAGCAAATACAGCTAATCCTGAAAGAGTGACCTGAAAGAATATTGCAACAGGCAGCCTAGATGCGGTGAAAAGAGAAGACCTAACAGAAAAGGGTAAAGTAGAAAAGCCACAATCTGGCAGGACCCAAGCTCTTCCCCCATCTCACAAGCTGGAGGAGGAGAAATGGAATGGGGAAGGAGTGGAATCCCAGCACTGCTAAAAACCCACCCCTGGAGATCTGCTGCGGAAGCACAAACCCATTTTACATGATACTCTAGAGATTAGTGGGGTTGGAAAGCAAAGACAGGCAGAACACTCAGAGAGACTGAGATTCTAGCTGCTTGTGGAGAACAGGTACCCAGGGACAAAGAAAGGCAAGCACTTTGAAAGACTTCCCAGTAGCAAGAGGCAGGCTAAAGGGTCGGGAATTACACAAGGCGTGCTGCTCAGGAGAAAGGACAGGTGGACAAAATCATCCAGGTAGGATGGGAAATTTCAGGAGATTCAAGCACTCAGTACCCCTGGTTGGCAATGCAGCGCCAAGGGCCCTCCACTGTAATACACAGCCTGCCACTCCTTCTTCCAGGCCAGCATCCATTCACAAACCTGCTGGCCTGGCCTTGGCCCCAGGCCAGCTGGAAGGAGGCCACGCCCATGGCGGCTACAATGGCATAATGCAGAGGCTCCTCCCCGCATGATCAGCCCTCAGGCCCTGGCAGTGGAGGCAGATACTGCAGACAGGAAGGAGGAAAGAGCTCTTTTATCCGGACAAACACTGGCACTGCTCGACTGTGACCCCTGCCATTGCTCCAGGTACAGGGCAGCTCTGAGAGTAGAGTTTCTGGGCCCTAGAAGTTGTCATCTAAACAAAGTTATAATTCCATAATAATCATTAGAAATATAAACAGGCAAAATAATCTTGTACAAACCAAAATTGCTCAAACACCAGAAAGAGGGCTCAGTGAAACTGAAATCACAAATCTTCTTTATTAAGATTTCAAAATAAAAATCATAACAATGCCCACGGGGCTACAGAAAAACATTCAAGAACCCAGGGAGGATTTGAAGAAAGAGATAGGAACTTTGAAATACACAGTATCTGAAATGAAACATATAAAGGAGGGATATAGAAGCAGACAGATAAGTTACAAGAGATGGTACATGAAATAGAAATTAGAGAACAGGAATACAAAAAAGCTGAGCCACAGAAAGAAAAAAGGATCTCTAGGAATGAAATTATAATAAGAGAACAGTGTGACCAATGCAAATGGAACAATATCCACATTATACGGGTACCAGAAGAAGAATAGGAGAGAAAAAGGGATAGAAAGTGTTTTTGAGGAAATAATTGCTGAAAACTTTCCCAACTGGGGAAGGAAATAGTTTCTCAGGCCATGGAAGTGCACAGATCTCCCAACACAAGGGACCCTAGGAGGACAACACCAAGACATATAATAATTAAAACGGCAAAGATCAAGGACAAGGACAGACTATTAAAAGCAGCCAGAGAGAGAAAAGGATCACATACACAGGAAAATCCATCAGGCTACTATCAGACTTCTCAGCAAAAACCTTACAAGACAGAAGAGAGTGGCATGATATATCTAATGCAATGAAACAGAAGGACCTCGAACCAAGAATACCCTACCCGGCAGGATTATCATTTAAATTTGAAGCAGGGATTAAACAATTTCCAGATAAGCAAAAGTTGAGGGAATTTACCTCCAACAAATCATCTCTACAGTGTATTTTAAAGGAACTGCTCTAGATGGAAGCGTTCCTAAAACTAAACAGCTGTCAACATAGAAAATAAAACCACAGTAAAGGAATTAGACCAATTAATTACAAAGCAAATGAAAAATTAAAGCAGTTACACAAAAAGTCAGTCAAAGGATACGCAAAGAGTACAGAATATGACACATAACATAAAAAGAGTGGAGGAGCTGGGAAAAGAAGGGAGAAAAAAATGAACCTTAAGATTGTGTTTGTAATAGCAAAATAAGTGAGTTAAGTTAGACTGTTAGATACTAAAGAAGCTGCCCTTGAACGTTTGGTAACCACGAATCTAAAGCCTTCAATGGCAATAAGTACATATGTATTGACAATCACCATAAATGTAAATGGACTAACTGCACCAATCAAAAGACTCAGTGTTAGAGAATGGATAAGAAAACAAGACCCATCTATTTGCTGCCTACAAGAGACTCACTTCAAGCCAAAAGACATACACAGACTCAAAGTGAAGAGATAGAAGAAGATATTTCATGCAAATAATTAGGAAAAAAGCAGGCATTGCAGTACTTGTATCAGACAAAACAGACTTCAAAACAAATAAAGTAACAAGAGACAAAGAAGAACATTACATAATGATAAAGGGGTCAATCCAACAAGAGGATATAACCATGCACTTAACATAGGAGTACTAAAATATGTGAGACAAATACTAACAGAATTAAAGGGGGAATAAAATGCAATGCATTAATTTTAGGAGACTTCAACACACCATTCACTCCAAAGGACAGATCAAACAGACAGAAAATAAGTAAGGAGAGAGAGGTACTGAACACACATTAGAATAGATGGACCTAACAGACATATACAGAACACTCCACCCCAAAACAGCAGGATACACATTTTTCTGAAGTGCACGTGGACCCTTTGCCAGAACAACTCATATACTAGGCCACAAAAAGAGCCTCTGTAAATTCAGAAGGACTGAAATTGTGCCAACTAGGTTCTCAGACCACAGAGGTATGAACTTAGAAATAAATTATGCAAAGAAAACAAAAAAGCCCACAATCACATGGAGGCTTAAACATTATGTTCCTAAATAATCAATGAATCAAAGACCAAATAAAAACAGAGATCAAGAAATATATGAAAACAACATTCAACACCCCCAAATCTGTGGGACACAGCAAAGGCCATTCTAACAGGAAAGTATGTTGCAATACAGGTTACCTTAAAAAAGAACAATCCCCAGTGAACAGTCTAAACTCACAACTAATGAAACAAGTAAAAGAATAACAAATGAGGCCCAAAGTCAGTAGAAGGAGGAATATAAAAAAGATCAGAGAGGAGGCAAATGAACTTGAGAAGAAAAAAACAATAGAAAGAATCAATGAAACCAGGAACTGGTTCTTTGAGAACATAAACAAAATAGATAAACTCTGAGTGAGATTTAACAAGAAACAAAGAGTCTACACACATAAACAGAATCAGAAATGAGAAAGGAAAAATTACCATGGACACCTCAGAAATACAAATTATTAGAGAATACTATGAAAAATTATATGCTAACAAATTGTATAACCTAGAAGAAATGGCAACTTTCTAAAAAAATACAACCTTCTGAGACTAACCCAGGAAGAAACAGAAAATCAGAACAGACCAATTATGAGCAATGAAATTGAATTGGTAACAAAAAAATATCTAAGAACAAAATGCCTGGTGCAGATGGCTTCACCACTGAATTTTATCAAACATTTAGAGAAGGTCTAATACCCATCCTCCTTAAATATATCTAAAAAGTAGAAGAGAAGGAAATACTTCCGAACTCATTCTATAAGGCCAGCATCACTCTAACACCAAAAACCAGGAAAAGACACCACAAAAAAATAAAATTACAGACCAATATCCCTGATTAATACATATTAAAAAATACTCAACAAAATATTAGCAAACTGAATCCAAAAATACAGGAAAAAATCATCCATCATGATCAAGTGAGATTTATTCCAGGGATGAAGGATGGTACAGTATTAAAAAATACATCATCAAACACCACATCAACAAAAAGAAGGACAAAAACCACATGATTATCTCTATAGATGCTCAAAAAGCATTTGACAAAATTCAACATCCATTCTTGATAAAAACTCTCAACAAAATGGGTATCAAGGGCAAGTACCTCAACATAATAAAGGAGATTATGACAAATGCACAGCCAACATCATACTTAACAGCAAAATACTTAAAGCTTTTCCTTTAAGATCGGGAACAAGACAAGGACGCCCACTCTCCCCACTTCTATTCAGCATAGTACTGGAGGTCCTAGCCACGGCAATCAGACAACACAAAGAAATAAAAGGCATCCAGATTGGTAAGGAAGAAGTCAAACTGTCCCTGTTTGCAGATGACATGATATTGTACATAAAAACCCCTAAATAATCCACTCAAAAACTACTTGAACTAATAACTGAATTCAGCAAAGTTGCAGGATACAAATTAATACACAGAAATCTGTTGCATTTCTATACACTAACAAAGAACTAGCAGAAAGAGAAATCAGGAAAACAATCCCATTTATAATTGCATCAAAAAGACAAAAGACCTAGGGATAAACCTAACCAAGAAGGTGAAAGACCTATAGCCTGAAAACTACAAGACACTCATGAGAGAAATTAAAGAAGCTACCAATAAATAGAAATACATCCCATGTTCATGGATATGAAGAATTAATATTGCCCAAATGGCCATCCTGCCTAAAGCGATACACAGATTCAATGCAATCCCTATCAAAATACCATTATCATTCTTCAATGAACTAGAGAAAATAGTTCTAAAATTCATATGCAACTACAAAAGACCCCAAATAGCCAAAGCAATGCTGAGAAGGAAGAATAAATCTGGGAGGATTATGCTCCCCAACTACAAGCTCTACTACAAAGCCACAGTAATCAAGACAATTTGATCCTGGCACAAGAACAGACCCATAGACCAGTGGAACAGAATATAGAGCCCTGATATAAACTCACACATATATGGCTAATTAATATATGATAGAGGGGCTATGGATATACAATGGGGGAAATGACAGCCTCTTCAACAACTAGTGTTGGCAAACGTGTAAGAGAATGAAACTGGATTATTGTCTAACTCCATACACAAAAGTAAACTCAAAATAGATCAAAGACTTGAATGTAAGTTATGAAACCATAAAACTCAAGAAAACATAGGCAAAAATCTCCTTAATATAAACATGAGCAAATTTTTCCTGAATACCTCTCCTCAGGCAAGGGAAACAAAAGCAGAAATGAACAAATGGGACTACGTCAAACTCAAAAGCTTCTGTATAGGAAAAGACACCAGCAGCAGAACAAAAAGGCATCCTACAGTATGGGATAATATATTCATAAATGACATATTTGATAAAGAGTTAACATCCAACATATATAAAGAGCTCCCACACCTCAACACCCAATAAGCAAATAACCTGATTAAAAAATGGGCAGAGGATCCGAACAGACACTTCTCCAAAGAAGAAATTCAGATGGCCAACAGGCCCATGAAAAGATGCTAAATATCAGGGAAATACAAATGAAAACCACATGAGATATCACCTCACACCATTAGGATGGCCAACATCCGAAAGACAAGGAACAACAAATGCTGGTGAGGATGCGGAGAAAAGGGAACCCTCCTACACTGTTGATGGGAATGTTACTTAGTTCAACCATTGTGTAAAGCATTATGGAGGTTCCTCAAATAACTAAAAATAGAAATACCATTTGACCCAGCAATTCCACTCCTTGTAATTTACGCAAAGGAAACAAGATCCCAAATTCCAAAGGACATATGCACTGCTATGTTTATTGCAGTACTATTTACAGTAGCCAAGATATGAAAGCAATCTAAGTGTCCATCAGTAGATGAATGGTTAAATATGTGGTACATATACACAATGGGATTTTATTCACAATAAGAACAAAACAAATCCTACCATTTGCAACAACATGGATAGAGCTAGAGGGTAAGGCTCAGTGAAATAAGCCAGCTTAGAAATACAAATACCGAATAATTTCACTCATTTACAGAGTATAACAAAGCAAAACTGAAGGAACAAAACAGCAGCAGACTCACAGACTCCAAGAAAAGACTAGCAGTTATTAAAGGGAAGAGGGTTGGGAGTGTAGGTGAGAAGGGAGGGAGAAGGGGATAAAGAGGCATTATGATTAGCACACATAATGTAGGGGTGTCACAGAGAAGACAGTATAGCATAGAGAAGACAAGTAATGACTCTGGAGCATCTTACTATGCTGATGGACAGTGAATACAATGGGTTGTGGAGGGGGACTTTATAATATGAGTGAATGTTGAAACTGCAATGTTGCTCATGTGAAACCTTCATAAGATTGTATATCAATGATACCTCAATAAAAATTTAAAAATAGCTTAAAAAAACACACCTGCATTCCAGAAAACAATTCTAAGAAAATAAAAATACAAGCCATTGACTTGGAGAAAATATTTACAAAATATGTATCAGATTATGGACTATATCTAAAATACATAGAAAACATTGTTAAGATTTATTCTGACACTTGTTAAAACAGGAAAACTATTCAGGAATATTTCAGGAGGTGTCAAGATTATTGCAATTAGGGAGAAAGAAAAGGCTCAAGTCCAAATACAATAAACATAACTCAGGCTTTACAGACATTGAGCTGAGTGAGGGTTTGGTGGATGGAAAATTACTAAAAGGAGATATCAAAAGTAGGGGATTCGTGCTAAACTGTCTTTATAAGATTCTTGCTGAAGCAGGCCAATGGCTTAGATGTTAAAGATGGAAGATAAGGAATTTGATTAGATATTAAGGGAGATTAGATATCAAGGTTGGAGGATTCTCTCTAAACTGACTTAGCAAAATTCTTGTAACATTCTGGACTGGGAAGGCTGCAAAACCCTCTCTCCTCATAAGGTCCAAGGTTGAGGCCCAGTCAAAAAGAGGGCTAGAGGAGTCTGTCTAAAGTTTCATCAAGGAGAATCTTTGCCAACACTTACAACTCAATATTAAGAACACCACCAGAATTTTAAAAGAAAGCTTTGAAAAGAAACATAACCAAAGATGGTACAAAATGGTAAATAACATAAAAAGATATCCAACACTCTCATTCCTAAAAGAAATGCAGATTAAAATCATAGACATATTACTTCATATGTGGTATAGAGGTACTTAAAGGGTTAGCAATAGACGTGGAGTGACTGAAATTCATCCTATGGGTTGAAAGTGAAAAATGGTAATGACAGAAAAATACAATGTGGCATAGCCATACAATAGAATATTATGCAGCAATATAAAGGAGTGAGCTTGATGATAATTCTCCACGGAATTTCTATACTTCCTGTGACAACTGTTTCCCAGAGTGCTGTTAAAGGACGTGTGTGTGAAAAACCATCTGGGAGTCCAGAGATGACATCTGTATTGTGACTTTGTTTCCTGACAGCATAAAGTGGATAATCAGGGTTAAATCAAGGCAGGTTTGTGAGCAGACCTGCAGGCATACTCATAAGCACAGCGTTCCTCCCCTGTGACACAGACCCACTGCACTCGGGGCCCTAGAGGGAAAAGGTCCTCAACCATGAAGAAGTTAATGCTTCCTGCCATGTCACAAGTAATGAGGTCCTTCACCTCTGATCCACCTGTCATGTGTTTGCTGTCAGAATCTGTGTTTCTGTGGCAGGCTCAGTGGTCAGCATGAAAGCATGGTAAAATTTCATACTGCTATAGTTCTTTACAAGACTACTGATAACTTCAATAGCATGGATGGCTCTCAACAGCATTATGCTAAGTGACAGAAGCCACAAGAATGACTATATACTGGAAATTCGAGAAAAAAGAAAACTTTAGTGTTGGAGAGCAGACCAGTGATTACAAAGGCTGACTTAGCAGAGGGATTGGCTACCAATGGCAGGACGGACTCTCTGGAGGGGATGGATATATTATATACCTTGACTGTGGTGGTGGTGTAGCTGTACTTCTCACCAAAACTCATTAAACTATTCACTTAAAATGGTGAATTTCTTTATATTTAGTTTATGCTTTCATAAATCTGATAATATTAATAAAAATAAAACTAGACATACCTATAATTTAAACATTCTGAATTAACTTTTAACATACTTTATACATTTTCACTTAAATTCTGGAACTCAATTACTAATTAATCTCTCAAATTCAAAAAGTTGTAAAATTTAAATAGGGTAAAACATGTCTTTTGTATATCTTTTTTGAAGTCACCCATTTCACAGACATTTGTCTGCATCTCTATTTAAACCAGCTTTCCCCTGGTAATTTAATTCTAGGCCCATCACAGGACAGCAGAAATTTCAACCTCAATTATTTTTGGAGGTGCCTGTCTACTTCACAATGTTTATTCAAAACTTCAGGTGTGCAAAGCATAGCAAAGCATATAAAAAGGACTCTGCTCTCTGAGCGATAGTGATCACTTCTACTGTGTCTCTTGTCCAAGCTTTCAGGGCCCAGTGAAATCTAATATTTTTGCTCCTCCTCTGTGAGACTGGCTCCTGAAATTTTTGCTGAGGCTGAAAGTCCAGATGTTGGGACCACCCTTCCTAGAAGCTCCTTGTAACCATCCCCTGAAGACCTGAACATACATGTGGTATAGCATGGAAACACAGGTCTCTGATACTGGAGGAAACTGCAAACCTCTGCCCTCATCCTAGCCTTGGGAAGTGCCACGTCTCTTCTGCTGTCACCCCCATCCCTCAAAAGCACTCTCTCTTTCCCATGCCCACACTCTTTCCATAATCTTTCTGTGCTTCCATAGACTGAGGAGAGATTATCTCCAATCAACCCTTTTTATGTCCTACAAAGAGGCTAAAGAATAAAAGAGCTTGAAAAATTACTTGGAAAATAAAAGTCAAAATATAGAAAAAAACACAAATAGCCTTTGTTCATAATTCTTGGGGATGAAAAGGAAGTAAACATTAACATCTTAATATATTTTCTTTCCTCATTCTCATATTATATTCTTCAGTTTAATGACTTATTAGATCTGAATTCTTGGTCCTGGGCCCTGACACATTTCTCTAAAATCTTCTCAAAACAGAATTGCTAAGTTAATTATTCTTTGGGGAAAAGTCTTTGTTTCTTCATGAAGTATATATTTTAGTTGAATAAAGTATTTTTGTTTTGTAATACTCCAAAGCCAAGTATGCAGAGATTAGTAGGTTCTTGAAAAATTAAAAGTATTTTAAGATGTATTTGGTTAACAGAATAACTCAGGTTTCCCTCCCAACCTTGGCATTTACCTCAGTCCTCATAAACCACTGTTCCTAAATTATATGCTGTCCTTAACAAACGTGGATATAATGGACGGTTAGTAACTGCAGACAAAAACAGATTTGCCCAAACGACTTATTACATTCAAGACATTCTTCTCTGTTTATGACAAACAGAAATGTTGGCTGTATTTGACTAGTTCTGAGTTTTTCCATATATTGATATTGGTTTTAAAAAAATAGGAATATTTTTAAGGATAGCAATAGTAATGTAATATAATTTGATTTTACACAGTACACTTAGGAGCTAAATTATAGTTACTCTACTTTAATTTGCGGGATCCCAGAAAGTTATGTGCAACTTTCCAAATTAAACCAATAGACCAAATCCTGCCGCAAGACCTTGGCGAGTCTCAGTGGAGTGCAAACTCTCCAGCATGTGACTCCTCTGTGGGGTAGCCCTTAAGATGAAACGTGTCAAATCCAGTGATCGGGTACCGCCAGAAGAAAACCCACACCACGACTGGGTGACAGCAGTTGGCATCTCTGTCCTGAAATGTTTATGGTTCAAGTAGAAAATGATAATGTGATATCCCAGAAACCTGGATGAGCTGAGCATTGGGAAAGCTGAGGACCAGAGTTGGTCCACCCCCAGCTAGCTGTCAATTTTGCGCAAATCTTTGCATTTTTCTTAACCTCATTTTCCTCATCTGTAGAAGCTAGACGGATAGGCTAGCTAAGGCCTAAGTGCCCTCCTAATGCTAAAACTGCAAGGTGAAAAGTAATTACGTAATCACTGAATTACCAGCCAGCATTCTTAGCATTTTACATATATGACCTCTGTCCTCAGAGCCATCCTATGAAGTAGGAATATTATTACCATTTTGCAGATAAACAGAAGAATTATAATAAAACTCAGTTAAAAAATAAACCTAAAGAATGCTTTGTGTGTATTATCTTGGAAGCCTCCCATCCTTCTACTTCCCATCCTCTATCTAATCTGACTTTTCACTCTCCGACACAGCCCTGGGACTTATCCCTGGGGCCACTGAAACTTGGATGGATGTGTACTTGGACAAAGTGCCTTGACATTCAGAAGACAGGTAACAATTGTAGGTGGAGATTTTGTACTCATCAGCTTCTAGGAGGATTTGAAACCCTGGCCGTGGATAAAGTCTACATTAAGGATCATACATGTAAGAAAAGAGGATATCCAGGGAGGGCAGGGAACACCAAGAAGCCAGTGGACAAGAAAGGTGTGGAGGTGGTATAGTACTCATTAGCGATATATGTTTTCCCTCTGCTCCCAGGAAAAGGATTGTATTCCTCTGATCCATGGGAACCAAGCTTGGTCATGTGACCAGTCTGGGCCAACGAAATGTGACAGAAATGAGGTGGCAGAAGCTTCAGTGTCCAGTTAGTCCCTTGCTGGGCTCATGCTTCCCTCTGCCGCTGTAACCTGCGGGCTTCAGAGAGCTGCCCTGGCTGCCCGGACCCCAGAGAAGAACGAGACAGGGTGACTCTGCGTTGTAACTGAGGCATCAGCTTTGTTCTCCTAGGTGCTGAGATACAGATGCATTGAGAAGAACTAGAAGGTGGGCCCAGAAAGGTAAAAGCTGAACAAACGGGTCATTGTCTCACCACAGTCCACATTGAGAGCAGGAGGAAAAAGTCAAGAGTTTCAGATGCTAAGAGTGATGGAGTCAGAGAAAACACTTGCACAGGCTTTCGACCTTACTGAGAGCACGTTCAGTGGAAGAGCAGGGGCTAAAGTCAGGCCACAGTCAGTGGCTGGTGTCAGTGCAAACGCAGGGAAATGAAAATAGTAATTCAGGGAACTATTCAAAACATTAAGGGAATAAGAGAGTTACAGAGAGACGCAGAATTGGGTAGCACTGGAGCAATTTGCACATGTAGGGACTGGCATCCAGTATTTACTGGGCCAGCATCCTGAAGCTGGGTGTCATCACAGCCCAGTGTGACTTAGAGGATGGTAGGTGGACATCACAAACGGAGGCGTGACTTGGATCCATGTGTAATACGCAGACATTTTTTTCTAAGCACATCCATCTCTTCCAGTGAGTTATGTGGGTTCTTAATGTGCCCCTGCTCCAAGATCATATCCTCATAATTTTTAATGGGCTTCCTTCTGAATACACTTGTGCAAAGATATTTGAGACTATAAGGTAATAAATATGTTATGACATCTAAATATTTGCTTTTCTTTGATATCTAAACCAAAATTGGGCCCAAGATGATCTTCAGTTTAGGCCAGCACCTAGCCTGGAGTTTGAATCGACTGATTGCCACTTAATATCTATCTGTGTGCTTCTAGTGAAGTGACTTAACCTCTTTTCTTGTTTATTACCTGGCCTCAACCAAAATATACACACACATGCACACACTATATTTATATAATCCCATTTAAACAATTAAAACTTATTAACATATGCTCCCAGTTTTTCCATTAGAAATCTATATTTCTTTTAAATTGTCTATTCATTGGTAGAAGGTAGAGAAAAGACAGAAAAGGAAGCTTGCTGACAATGCACACCTTACAGGACAAAGGCAGCAATCTGGTGCCAAAGCCCCCAGTTCTAAGCACACTTTCCATGCTCACGAAAACACGTGGAGGGAACTGAAGGGGTCAGTTTTCAAAGTTCTGGAATAGAACACTCAGGGAACATGACAAAAAATTATCCCTCTTTTAATAATTATGCTAGCACTTTTGTAAACATAGATTTAATACCGCCAGTGACAATTCCTAATTTTGATGACTCACTTCCTCTTTTTCCAAAAAATACTATATGATTAACTTAAAATATATATGGATTGAGTTAAGGTAACTTTTTCTTGAGATAAGTACCTCGATTCTTGAAATACATTAAAAAGTTGAAGGGAGCAACAGCTTTTAAAATTGGCCAAATGTATGGGGTACTAGGGAAAGCATCTGGGATTATCATAACAGCTGAGGACAGAAACTGAATTTTAAACTATTTTGTTGCAGGGTCCCAAAGATTCTTATTAAATCTTGACTTTAATAAGACATCCACATTCTAGGAATATTTTTGACACCGCACAAATCATATAACCATCACAACTGTAATGGGAAATTTACTTGTAAACCATTCTGGCCCCTGCGTATAAGGACCCCAAGGTCCAGAAAGAGTAAATGACTTACCCAGAGTCATCCTTCTTAGAAAAAAAATTATTAGTGCTAAATGTGAAATAACTCCAGATGAGTTTTGATATTCCAATTTTGCTATTGATTATCTCATAAGTGAGGCTGTATTTTTAGCCCAGCTTTAGTTTCCAATCAGAGCTTTTGCAGTTCTGTTCTTGGCTCATATAAAAGAAGCCCCTTGAATGAATGAGTTAAGATTCACATGAATGATGGTGCCTTTTCTGTTCTGTGATTTCACCTCCTTTCCTTAGATAAAAGTATCTCGTGGATGCCATGGGATGCTGCGCACATCTGATGTACAGAAAAGCGTAGTCTTATTTCAATCAATATTCATGAGATCATTATTGACAGATGATTATTTTAAGGAAATAAGCATCTTTATGAATTATAGAACAACAACCAAACACGTAAGTAACTGACCTTACTCAGTAGTGCACAAAGCATGGATGAGACAGAAGGTGTGGGGGTTGGGAAAACCACCACAAATGAGTACCAGGCTGCCCACAACGTCAGAAAGGTCATTAGACACTGGGAGGAAATGTTTATGCCTCTGCACATTCTCCTGTTTACAGTTTCTGCAAGCAAAAATTTGATTAATAAAACATATTCAGTTTATTTTCTCTCCTATAAATACTTCCAAAGAGTGAAATTCAAATTACAGAGAATGATTTTATGGTTATTATTATTACTGTTGTTACTATTGCTTAAACCTTACAAAGAGTTGCCTGTATAGAAATGGGTGGTGACAAAGTGGTATTTGATCTGCGAGTACATCAACTGAAAAGAAAACCATCCAGATGGAAGGCATTAAAGTGTGTGTGTCCTTTGTTACTTACCCTATATTTCACTCCAAATGAAACAAAGTGCTAAGGCTCACGCACTGCTTGAGTGTCCCTTGCAGAACGCCAATTAGCATCAGGACCCAGTAGCAGCCCAGCTCGGGCGCTGTCCAGAGGCACTCACCCATTACACACAGCAGGAAGTTGTATTGCTCTAAAACCACAAGCCACTGCTTTGATGGTTCAGGAGACCTTGGCCTTTTAAAAGTATAAACAACCTCTCTTTTCTAATCTGGGTCATTAGAGGGAAATGCTCTGAAAGCCTGTATTCTGAAATAACCGGGTTTGCTCAGAGTCATGACAGTTTTCAATCTTGCTGCCAGTAACAGAAGAATAGCGTTAAACTAAAAATAACATGGGTGCCGAATATGGCCTGGGCACCTATTGAGGCCTAGAGGGTTTCAGATTAATTTGAAACTAAGCAAAGGTGGATTTTCTCTCTGCTTTGGCCCATTTGTGGGAGTTATAATCACGGGGAAAAAATCATCTGCTTAATGAGCTCTAGGTACAGAAAGAAAAGAAACTGTGTTCAAGATAAAACAATCATCAAGCACCCCTATAGCTGTTCTTTTCTAAATTATAATAAGCATTTCTCTATTGATTCTGTGCCATTCCTTTGTACCCATCTGCAAAGTATTCATTTGCAATCAAGCACTATAATTAAAATAAATTAATAAATGTGGATCTGGTTTCAATGCTTTGGAAGGTGCTATTAAAATTAAGCACAGCTAGAAAGAATCATAATCTGATCCCTTAAGACACAGATTCCTTATAATGAATGAATGTTGTAATTTTCAAACTCATTTTATTGCTTTATGGGGCAATTGATCGAACTGATGAATGATTAGCTCCAATACTCAAATAAGTTTTTGAATGTTCCAAAAAAGAAAAACCCTGCAACTTATGTTGAAACTCTCTTTCAAAAATCAGAGCTATTTCTTAATTCTCATGTTCACTCTCAGAGCCCCACTTTCTAACCTTTGCATCTACCAGAGCCTCAGCTTTGTGCGTGCTGAGAAAAGGAAGGGGAAAATAAAGTTTATCCCGCTTTTTTCTGAAAACAGAATGAAGCATTAGCCAAATGTGACTTTTAGGCTCTGCAGGGGTAAAGACAGAGAACAACAGTCTGCAAAAGAATATTTGACCCTTTGGGCTAAAAATATGAGACTTTAGCCCCACAATTCAAAGTTGACTCATAGGCAGGACAATGAGAGAATGAGGCAGTGGTCCCAGTATATTAGGAAAACAGAACCATTGTAAATAAATATTCAGCAAAAAGCACTCCCTCTGTACAGGTCCAAAGATTGATTAGGCAGAAAGAAAGCTATTGATTATAACTTTATCAATGTTGGTCATTTTAGTATTGTTTATTTCATGTGTTGGATTACTTTTTAGGAGACATTTCTCTCCAAAATAGAGATGTCAAAAGAATCCAGTACTTCAGAGGGGTTAGTATATATAATCTAAATTACTAATATACTAATTGTATATTATGACACAAAATACACAACTTCAGATGGTTTAGAAATTTTAAGAATATGTTCAAATAGATGTATACGTGATGACTCATCAATTTATTATACACAAAAGTATTTATTTAAAGACTTAGAAAATGAAATTCCTAATTAATGACTAAACATAGAAACCCTATGTCACTTAAAGCATGGTTGCAAATCTTTCATAAATAAAAACATAATGAATATATGTCTTAATCACCTTTGTGCACATGGAGTTTAGTATATACTGGCAAATAGTAGGTGCTTGATAAATCTATCAAGTTAAGTAATTAAACCTGATGATCAACATTTGTTAAATGTCTCAGATACACAATATCAACTTCAATTTGCTTTTCAAATACAACAAAAGATTTTATACTTAATATCTCATTTTTTCTTTTTTTTAAAATTTTCTATTAAGGTATTATTGATATACACTCTGATGAAGTTTACACATGAAAAACAATGTGGTTACTACTTTTACCCATATTATCAAGTACCCACACATACCCCAATGCAGTCACTGTCCATCAGTTAGTAAGATGCCACAGATTCACTGTTTGGCTTCCCTGTGCTACACTGTTTTCCCCGTGATTCCCCACACCATGTGTACTAAACATAATACCCCACAATCCCCTTCTCCCTCCCTCCCCACCCACCCTTCCACACCCCTCCCCTTTGGTAACCACTAGTTCTTTTTTGGAGTCTTTGAGTCTGCTACTATTTCGTTCCTTCAGTTTTGCTTCATTGTTATACTCCACAAATGAGGGAAATAATTTGGCACTTGTTCTCTGCCTGGCTTATTTCACTGAGCATAATATCCTCCAGCTCCCTCCATGTTGTTGCAAAATGGTAGGATTTGTTTCTTTCTTATGGCTGAATAGTATTCCATTGTGTATATGTACCACATCTTCTTTATCCATTCATCTACTGATGGACACTTAGGTTGCTTCCATATCTTGGCTATTGTAAAATGTGCTGCAATAAACATAGGGGTGCATATGTCTTTTTGAATCTGAGAAGTTATATTCTTTGGGTAAATTCCAAAGAATGGGATTTCCAGGTCAAATGGTATTTCTATTTTTAGTTTTTTAAGGAATCTCCATATTGCTTTCCACAATGGTTGAACTAGCTTACAGTCCCACCAGCAGTGTAGGAGGGTTCCCCTTTCTCCACATCCTCGCCAGCATTTGTTGCTCTTAGTCTTTTGGATGGTGGCCATCCTTACTGGTGTGAGGTGATATCTCATTGTGGTTTTAATTTGCATTTCCCTGATGATTAGCGATGTGGAGCATCTGTTCATGTGTCTGTTGGCCATCTGAATTTCTTCTTTGGAGAAGTGTCTGTTCATATCCTCTGCCCATTTTTTAATAGGGTTATTTGCTTTTTGGGTGTAGAGATGTGTAAGTTCTTTATATATTTTGGATGTTAACCCCTTATTGGATATGTCATTTACTAATATATTCTCCCATACTGTAGGATGCCTTTTTTGTTCTGTTGATCGTGTCCTTTGCTGTACAGAAACTTTTTAGTTTGATGTAGTCGCATGAGTTCATTTTTGGTTTTGTTTCCCTTGCTCGATCTGTTCAGGAAGAAGTTGCTCATGCTTATATTCAGGAGATTTTTGCCTATGTTGTCTTCTAAGAGTTTTATGGTTTCATGACTTACATTCAGGTCCTTAATCCATTTCGAGTTTACTTTTGTGTATTGAGTTAAACAATACTCCAGTTTCATTCTCTTGCATGTAGCTGTCCAGTTTTGCCAACACCAGCTGTTGAAGATGCTGTCATTTCCCCAGTTTATGTCTATGGCTCCTTTATCATATATTAATTGACCATATATGCTTGGGTTTATATCAGGGCTCCCTAATCTGTTCCATTGGTCTATGGGTCTATTCTTGTGCCAGTACCAAATTATCTTGAGTACTGTGGCTTTGTAGTAAAGCTTGAAGTTGGGGAGCATAATCCCCCCAGCTTTATTCTTCCTTCTCAGGATTTCTTTAGCTATTTGGGGTCTTTGGTGGTTCCATATGAATTTTAGAATGATTTTCTCTAGTTCGTTGAAAAGCGCTGTTGGTATTTTGATAGGAATTGCATTGAATCCGTAGATTGCTTTAGGCAGGATGGCCATTTTGACAATATTAATTCTTCCTATCCATTAGCACGGGATGTATTTCCATTTATTGGTATCTTCTTTAATTTCTCTCATGAGTGTCTTGTAGTTTTCAGAGTATGGGTCTTTCACTTCCTTGGTTAGGTTTATTCCTAGGTATTCTATTCTTTTTGATGCAACTTTGAATGGAAGTGCTTTCCTGATTTCTCTCTCTGCTAGGTCATTGTTAGTGTACAGGAATGACACAGATTTCTGCGTATTTACTTTGTATCCCGCAACTTTGCTGAATTCAGATATTAGATCTAGTAGTTTGGGAGTAGATTCTTGAGTGTTTCTTATGTACAATATCATGTCATCTGCAAACAGGGACAGTTTAACATCTTCCCTGCCATCTGGATGCCTTTTATTTCTTTGTGTTGTCTGATTGCAATGGCAAGGACCTCCAGTACTATGTTGAATAGAAGTGGGGAGAGTGGGCATCCTTGTCTTGTTCCCGATCTTAAAGTAAAAGCTTTCAGATTGTCACTGTTAAGTATAATGTTGGCTGTGGGTTTGTCATATATGGCCTTTATTATGTTGAGGTACTTGCACTCTATACCCATTTTGTTGATAGATTTTACCATGAATGAATGTTGAATTTTGTCAAATGCTTTTTCAGCATCTATGGAGATGATCATATGGTTTTTGTCCTTCTTTTTGTTGATGTGGTGGATGATGTTGATGGATTTTGGAATGTTGAACCATCCTTGCATCCCTGGAGTAAATCCTACTTGATCATGATGAATGGTCCTTTTGATGTATTTTTTAATTCAGTTTGCTAATATTTGGTTGCTTATTTTTGCGTCTATGTTCATCAGGGATATTGGTCTGTAGTTTTCTTTTTTTGTGGTGTCTTTGCCCGGTTTTGGTGTTAGAGTTATGCTGGCCTCATAGAATGAGTTTGGAAGTATTACCTCTTCTTCTACTCCTTGGAAAACTTTAAGGAGGATTGGTATTATGTCTTCACTAAATGTTTGATAAAATTCAGTGGTGAAGCCATCTGGTCCAGGTATTTGTTCTTAGGTAGGTTTTTGATTACCAGTTCAATTTCATTGCTGGTAATTGGTCTGTTGAGATTTTCTGTTTCTTTCTGGGTCAGCCTTGGAAGGTTGTATTTTTCTAGAAAGTTGTCTATTTCTTCTAGGTTATCCAGTTTGTTAGCATATAATTTTTCATAGTATTCTCTAATAGTTCTTTGTATTTCTGTGCTGTCCGTAGTGATTTTTCCTTTCTCATTTATGATTCTGTTTATGTTTATAGACTCTCTTTTTTTCTTGATAAGTCTGGCTAAGGGTTTATCTATTTTGTTTATTTTCTCAAAGAATCAGCTCTTGCTTTCGTTGATCCTTTTATTGTTTTATTCTTCTTGATTTTATTTATTTATGCTCTAATCTTTATTATGTCCCTCCTTCTACTGACTTTGAGTCTCATTTGTTCTTCTTTTTCTAGTTTCATTCATTATGAGTTTATCCTGCTCCTGGGAACATATCCATGGGAATGTTCTTCTTTCCTGAGGTAGGCCTGTATTGCAATATACTTTCCTCTTAGCACGGCCTTCGCTGCATCCCACAGATTATGCGGTGTTGAATTATTGTTGTCATTTGTCTCCATATATTGCTTGATCTCTGATTTTATTTGGTCATTGATCCATTGATTATTTAGGAGCATGTTATTAAGCCTCCATGTGTCTGGGGGATTTTTCATTTTCTTTGCGTAATTCATTTCTACTTTCATTCTTTGTGTTCTGAGAAGCTGGTTGGTACAATTTTAGTCTTTTTGAATTTACCGAGGCCCTTTTTGTGGCCTAATATATGGTCTATTTTTGAAATGTTCCATGTGCACTTGAGAAGAATGTGTATTCTGCTGCTTTTGGTTGTAGGGTTCGGTAGATGTCTGTTAGGTCCATTTGTTCTAATGTGTTGTTGAGTGCCTCTGTCTCCTTACTTATTTTCTGTCTTGTTGATCTGTCCTTCAGAGTAAGTGATGTTTTGAAGTCTCCTAGAATGAATGTATTGCATTCTATTTCCCCCTTTAATTCTGTTAGTATTTGTTTCACATATGTAGGCGCTCCTGTGTTGGGCACATAGATATTTATAATGGTTATGTCTTCTTGTTGGATTGACGCTTTTATCATTATGTAATGTCCTTCTTTTTCTCTTCTGACTTTCTTTGTTTTGAAGTCTATTTTGTCTGATATAAGTATTGCAACTCCTGCTTTTTTCTCCCTATTAGTTGCATGAAATGTCTTTTTCCATCCCTTCACTTTTAGTCTGTGTATGTCTTTGGGTTTAAAGTGAGTCTCTTGAAGGCAGCATATAGATGGGTCTTGTTTGTTTATCCATTCAGTGACTCTATGTCTTTTGATTTGTGCATTCAGTCCATTTACATTTAGGGTGATTATAGATAGGTATGTACTTATTGGCATTGCAGGCTTCAGATTCGTGGTTACCAAAGGTTCCAGGGTAACTTCCTTACTGTCTAAGAGTCTAACTTAACTCACTTAATATGCTATTACAAACACTATCCAAAGGGTCTTCCTTGTTTTTGGTTTTTTTCCTCCTTTTTCTTCCTCCTCCATTCTTTATATATTAGGTATTGTATTCTGTACTGTTTGTCTATCCCTTGATTGACTTTGGAGATAGTTAATTTAATTTTGCATTTTCTTAGTAATTTGCTGTTCTACTTTCTTTCCTGTGGTTTTATTACCTCTGGTGACAGCTATTAAACTGTAGGAACACTTCCATCTATAGCAGTCCCTGCAAAATACACTGTAGACATGGTTTGTGGGAGGTAATTTCTCTCAGTTTTTACTTATCTGGGAACTGTTTAATCCCTCTGTCAAATTTAAATGATAATCTTGCCGGATAAAGTAATCTGGATTCAAGGCCCTTCTGCTTCATTGCATTAATTACATCATGCCACTCCCTTCTGGCCTGTAAGGTGTCTGCTGAGAGGTCTGATAATAGCCTGATGGGCTTTCCTTTGTATGTGATCTTATTTCTCTCTCTGGCTGCTTTTAGTATTCTGTCCTTATCCTTGATCTTTGCCATTTTAATTACTATATGTCTTGGTGCTGTCTTCCTTGGGTCACTTGGGTTGGGAGATTTGTGCATCTCCATGGACTGAGAGACTATCTTCTTCCCCAGATTGGGGAAGTTTTCAGCAATCACCTCTTCAAAGACACTTTCTATCCCTTTTTCTCTCTCTTCTTCTTCTGGTACCCCTATAATGCGAATATTGTTCCATTTGGATTGGTCACACAGTTCTCTCAATATTCTTTCATTCTTAGAGATCCTTTTTCCTCTCACTGCCTCAGCTCCTTTGTATTCCTCTTCTCTAGTTTCTATTTCACTTATCATCTCCTCCACCGTATCCAATCTGCTTTTAATACTGTCCATTGTGCTCTTCAGTGATTGGATCTCCAACCGTAATTCATTCCTGAGTTCTTGAATATCTTTCTGTACTTCCATGAGCATGTTAATGATTTTTATTTTGAACTCAATTTCAGGGAGAGTAGTGAGGTTAATATCATTTAAATCTTTCTCAGGAGTGGTATTAATTATTTTACTCTGGACCAGGTTCCTTTGGCATTTCATATTTGTGTATGGCGCCCTCTAGTGTCCAGAAGCTCTACTCTCTGAAGCTGCTCAGGCCTTGAAGCAATGTTGGGGATTTCAGGGGAGTGGTATTGGTACCTGGGGGGAGGAAAGAGCTGTTTTCTGCTTCCTGGCTGCAATGCCTGTCTCCACTGCCTGAACCAGTGGGCCAAGTACACAGGTATAAGCCTCTGTGCTTTGCGTTTTTAGTTGCTGCGGATACAGTGGGGTTCCTATGGCCAGGATCCTCACTGAACTTAAATATAACTGGCCTGTTGCTATGCTACCATTTCCACACCTTTAGGCAATAAGCCATTATTGTGTTAATATAAAGAGTTCTGCCCAGTGGTCTGCCGGAGACTGGGTGGCTGGGCTGCAAGGCTGTAGGAGAGTTGAGTGGAGGGCTGGAGTGGTGGCAGCACCAAGGACAGAGGCCCGGAGGACGGCTGTGCAGGACAGCTCTACAGAGAGGCCCAGAATATGTCTGTGTGGGACGGCTGTGCAGAGAGGCCCAGAGGATGGCTGTGCAGAAAGAGGCGCCCAGAGGTACAGACTGGCTTGCTGCATCCGAAGCAGCAGTGATAATACAGATTCACTCTGAGTGGATGGGATTTTAGTGACTGACATGCCACCTGGAAATAAAGTTGGATATAACCTTTTCATCCCAAGAACCCTTTGCTGTAAATTTCTTTGGTCACAGTGAATCTATAGTGAACTTGCCTGGAGCTGAAACTCATTTTCAAGAGAGTTGCTGTAGATATATCTTCCCTCTGTCTGGCCTAACACCAGGGTATGGTTTCCCAGTTTGCAATCTCGGTGGGGCTGGCCAGGAGAAAGGTGCAGTAGTCTGCCTGTCATGGAAGTGGTTCTTGGAGCTATGTAGGCAGCCAGGGAGCTGAAGCACCTGAAGATGGTGAAAGGTCCCAATCTGCTGGGCAGAGTGCACTTGGACAATATTGTCTACCTGTCCTCTCTCCAAAGCAGTAAGCTCTGTGCAATACTTGCCCCTTTAGCAGCCTCTTGGAAAGGGCTTCTTTGTTAGGAAGTCTCTCAGACTGCCTGCCTTTCTTTTGTCCCAGAGCAGCTGGATATGGATACCTGCTTTCCAAAAGCACTGGAATCTTTGTCTCTCCAGGAATTCTCCCTGTCTTAGCTCTCCAACCCCCTAATTATGAGAGTATCATGCAAGCACCATGAAATGTAGGTTTGTGCTCCCAGAGCAGATCTCTGGAGTTAGATATTCGGCGGTCCCAGATTTCTCCCTCCCTGCTGCATTCCTCTTCCTCCCATCGGTGAGCTGGGGTGGGGGAAGGGCTTGGATCCTGCAGGACCACAGCTTTAGTATGTTACCCTTTTCCATGAAGTCTGCTCTTGTCTTCAGATGTATGCATTGTGTTGCAGTCTTCTTTCCTGTTGCTCTTTCAAGAGTAGTTGTATTAGTTATATTTTCATATTATATGCTGTTTTAGGGGGAAGCGTCTGTCTCACCACTCAAACCACCATTTTTCCACTCTCATTTTTCTATTTTTTATTTGTTACTTTTTTTTACAATTTATTTTGGTATCATTCATCTACAATTACATGTGCAATATTATGGTTATTAAACTACCCCCTTCATCAGGTACCCCCCAGCAACCCCATTACAGTCACTGTCCATCAGCACAATGAGATGCTATAGAATCACTACTTGTCTTCTCTGAGTTGTACAGCCCTCCCCGCGCCCCCCCAACATTACATCTGCTAGTCATAATGCCCCTTTTTCCCCCTTGTCCCTCACTTCCCACCCATTCTCCTCAGTCCCTTTCCCTTTGGTAACTATTAGTCCGTCCTTGGGTTCTGTGAGTTTGCTGCTGTTTTGTTCCTTCAGTTTTTTTTTTCCTTTGTTCTTATACTCCACATATGAGTGAAATCATTTGATACTTCTCTTTTTCCACTTGGCTTATTTCACTGAGCATAATACCCTCTAGCTCCATGCATGTTGTTGCAAATGGTAAGATTTGTTTTCTTCTTAGGGCTGAATAATATTCCATTGTGTATATGTACCACATCTTCTTAATCCATTCATCTACTGATGGACACTTAGGTTGCTTCCATTTCTTGGCTACTGTAAATAGTGCTGCGATAAACATAGGGATGCATATGTCTTTTTGAAACTGTGCTGCTGCATTCTTGGGGTAAATTCCTAGGAGTGGGATTCCTGGGTCAAATGGTATTTCTATTTTGAGTTTTTTGAGGAACCTCCATACTGCTTTCCACATGGCTGAACTAATTTGCATTCCCACCAGCAGTGTAGGAGGGTTCCTTTTTCTCCACATCCTCGCCAACATTTGTTGTTTGTGTTTTGGATGTTGGCCATCCTCACTGGTGTGAGGTGATATCTCATTGTGGTTTTAATCTGCATTTCTCTGATGATTAGCGATGTGGAGCATCTTTTCATGTGCCTGCTGGCCATCTGAATTTCTTCTTTAGAGAAGTGTCTATTCATGTCCTCTGCCCATTTCTTAATTGGATTATTTACTTAATTGTTTATTGAGGTGCGTGAGTTCTTTATATATTTTGGATGTCAACCCCTTATCGGATACGTCATTTATGAATATATTCTCCCATACTGTAGGATGTCTTTTTGTTCTACTGATGGTGTCCTTTGCTGTACAGAAGCTTTTCGGCTTGATATAGTCCCACTTGTTCATTTTTGCTTTTATTTCCCTTGCCCAGGGAGATATGTTCATGAAGAAGTCGCCATGTTTATGTCCATGAGATTCTTGCCTATGTATTTTTCTAAGAGTTTTATGGTTTCATGACTTATATTCAGGTCTTTGATCCATTTTGAGTTTACTTTTGTGTATAGGGTTAGACAGTAGTCCAGTTTCATTCTCTTACATGTAGCTGTTCTGTTTTTCCAACACCAGCTGCTAAAGAGGTCGTCATCTCCCTATTGTATATCCAAGGCTCCTTTATCACATATTAATTGACTGTATAAGTTTGGGTTAATGTTTGGATTTTCTATTCTGTTCCACTGGTTTGTGGGTCTGCTTTTGTGCTAATACCAAATTGTCTTGATTACTGTGGTTTTGTAGTAGAGCTTGAAGTCAGGGAGCGTAATTCCCTGTTTTATTCCTCCTTCTCAGGATTGCTTTGGCTATTCAGGATTTTTTGTGGTTCCATATGAATTTTAGAATTATTTGTTCCAGTTCATTGAATAAACCTGTTGGTATTTTGATAGGGATTGTATTGAATCTGTAGATTGCTTTAGGTAGTATAGCCATTTTGACAATATTTATTCTTCCTAGCCAAAAGCTTGGTATGAATTTCCATTTGTTAGTGTCCTCTTTAATTTCTCTTAGGAGTGTCTTGTCATTTTCAGAGTACAGGTCTTTCACTTCCTTCATTAGGTTTATTCCTAGGTATTTTATTCTTTTTGATGCAATTGTGAATGGAATTGTTTTTCTGATTTCTCTTTCTGTGAGTTCATCATTAGTGTATAGGAAAGCAACAGATTTGTGTTAATTTTGTATCCTCAACTTTGCTGAATTCAGATATTTGTTCTAGTAGTTTGGGAGTGCAGTCTTTAGCATTTTTTATGTACAGTATCATGTCATCTGCAAATAGTGACAATTTGACTTCTTCTTTACCAATCTGGATGCCTTGTATGTCTTTGTTTTGTCTGATTGCTGTGGCTAGGACCTCCAGTACTATGTTGAATAACAGTGGAGAGAGTGGGCATCCCTGTCTTGTTCCCGATCTTAGATGAAAAGCTTTCAGCTTCTCGCTATTAAGTATGATGTTAGCTGTGGGTTTGTCATATATGGTCTTTATGATGTTGAGGTACTTGCCCTCTATACACATTTTGTGGAGAGTTTTAATCATGAATGGATGCTTAATTTTGTCAAATGCTTTTTCAGCATCTATGGAGATGATCATGTGGTTTTTGTTCTTCTTTTTGTTGATGTGGTGGATGATGTGGATGGATTTTCTAATGTTGTACCATCCTTGCATCCCTGTGATGAATCCCACTTGATCATGATGTATTATCCTCTTGATGTATCTTTGAATTCGGTTTGCTAATATTTTGTTGAGTATTTTTGCCTCTATGTCCATCAGCAATATTGGTCTTTAATTTTCTTTTTTTGTGGTGTCCTTGCCCGGTTTTGGTATTAGAGTGATGCTGGTTTCATAGAATGAGTTTGGAAGTATTCCCTCCTCTTCTATTTTTTGGAAAACGTTAAGGAGAATGGGTGTTATTTCTTCTCTATATGTCTGGAAGAATTCAGAGGTGAATCCTTTTGGTCTGGGGGGTTTTGTTCTTGGGTAGTTTTTGATTACCGATTCAATTTCGTTGCTGGTGATTGGTCTGTTAAGTTTTTCTGTTTCCTGCTTGGTGAGTCTTGGAAGGCTGTATTTTTCTAAGAAGTTGTCCATTTCTTCTAGGTTTTGCAGCTTGTTGGCATATAGATTCTCGTAATATTCTCTTATAATTCTTTGTATTTCTGTGAGGTCCATCGTTATTTTTCCTTTCTCATTTCTGATTCTGTTTATGTGTGTAGATTCCCTTTTTCTCTTAATGGGTGTGGTTAGGGGTTTATCTATTTTGTTTATTTTTTCAAAGAACCAGCTCTTGGTTTCATTGATTCTTTCTATTGATTTATTCTTCTTAATTTTATTTATTTCTTCTCTGATCTTTATTATGTCCCTTCTTCTGGTGACTTTGGGCCTCATTTGTTCTTATTTTTCCAATTTCAGTAATTGTGTCTTTAGACTATTCATTTGGGAATGTTTTCCTTCTTTAAATAGGCCTGGATTGCAATATACTTTCAGAAGTTGTGGCTTTGTGTTGTTGTTGTCATTAGTCTCCATATATTCCTTGATTTCTGTTTTGATTTGGTCGTTAACAAATTATTAATTAGGAGAATGTTGTTAGGTCTCCATGTATTTGTGAGCCTTTTTGATTTCTTTCTAAAATTTATTTCTTGTTTTGTACCTTTATGATCTTAGAAGTTGGTTGGTAGGATTTCAATATTTGTTAATTTTTTGAGGTTCTTTTTGTGGCCTAGTATGTGGTCTAGTCTGGAAAATATTCCATGTGCACTTGAGAAGAATGTGTATCCTGTTGCTTTTGAATGTAGAGGTCTGTAGATGTCTGTTAGGTCCATCTGTTCTAGTGTGTTGTTCAGTGCCTCTGTGTCTACTTATTTTCTGTCTGGTTGATCTGTCCTTTGGAGTGAGTGGTGTGTTAAAGTCTCCTAAAATGAATGCATTGCTTTCTATTTCCTCCTTTAATTCTGTTAGTATTTGTTTCCCATACGCCGACACTCCTGTGTTGGGTGTATATATATTTATAATGGTTATATCCTCTTGTTGGACTGACCCCTTTATCATTGTGTAATGTCCTTCTTTATCTCTTGCTACTTTCTTTGTTTTGAAGCCTATTTTGTCTCGTACAATTACTGCAACATCTGCTTTTTTCTTCTTCTTGTTTGCTTGAAATATCTTATTCCATCCCTTCACTTTAGTCTGCGTATATCTTTGGGTTTGAGGTGACTCTCTTGTAAGCACCACGTAGATAGGTCTTGCTTTTTTATCCATTCTATTACTCTGTGTCTTTTGATTGGTGCATTCAGTCCATTTACATTTAGGGTGATTATCGATAGATATGTACTTATTGCCATTGCTGGCTTTAGATTCATGGTTACCAAAGGTTCAAGGGTTGCGTCTTTACTATCTAACAATCTATCCTAACTTTCTTGTTGTTATTGTAAACACAGTGTGATGTTTCTTTATTTCTCTCCCTTCTTATTCTTCTTTCTCCATTCTTTATATACTAGGTGTTTTTTATTCTTTGCCTTTAGTTAGTATTTGAATGGTCTGCTTTCGTTGCTATGATTTTTTTTCTCTGGTGACATCTTTTTAGCCTTAGACGTGCTTGTCTCTAGAGCAGTCCATTCAAGATATCCTGTAGTGGAGGTTTATGAGAGGCAAACTCTCTCAGCTTTCGCTTGTCTGGGAATTGTTTAACCCCTCTGTAATATTTAAATGATAATCGTGCTTCATACAATATTCTTGGTTCGAAGCCCTTCTGTTTCATTACATTAAATATATCATGCCATTCTCTTCTGGCCTGTAAGGTTTCTGTTGAGAAGTCTGATGATAGTCTGATGGGTTTTCCTTTGTAGGTGATCTTTTTTGTCTCTCTTGCTGCCTTTAATACTCTGTCCTTATCTTTGATCTTTGCTGTTTTAATTATTATGTATCTTGGTGTTGTCTTCCTCGGGTCCCTTGTGTTGGGAGATCTGTGGGCTTCTGTGGACTGCGAGACTATTTCCTTCCCCAGCATGGGAAAGTTTTCAGTAATTATTTCTTCAAAGGCACTTTCTATCCCTTTTTCTCTCTCTTCTTCCTCTGGTACTCCTATACTGCAAATACTGTTCCATTTGGGTTGGTCACAGAGTTCTCTTAATATTCTTTCATTCGTAGAGATCCTTTTATCTCTCTCTGCCTCAGCTTCTCTGTATTCCTGTTCTCTGATTTCTATTCCATTAACAGTCTCTTGCATCTTGTCCAGTCTGCTGCTAAGCTCATCGATTGCTTGTCTCATTTCTGCACTGTCTTTTCTCACTTCCCTCACTTCCTCCCTCAGCTCTTGCATATTTCTCTGTAGATCCATCAGTATGGTTATGACTTTTGTTCTGATTCTTTTTCAGGAAAGTTGTGCATTTCCATCCCTTCAGACTCACTCTCTGGTGTTGTCTGGGTCTGGGTGAGTTTTGTTTGTACCATATTCCTGTCTTTTCATGGTTATAGAAGTGGTCACTGGTAGGTGCCATGTATGTCAGCCGGGGTCTTTAAGACTTTTTAAAGAAAAAAAAGAAAGAAAGAAAAGAGAAAAAAAAGAAAGAAAAGAAATAAAGGAGAAAAAAAAATCGCCCGCCGGGAGTAGATTCTGTGGGATGCTGTACATGGAACTGTTGCTCTACTATTTAGGAGCCATGGCCGCGCCACTCTGCAGGACCCTTTGTATCTCTGGGGTGGGAATGAATGGGAGGCTGCTGATCTCTGTGGGAAGTCTCAGTGTGGCTACTTTTTCCCAGTCGCCAGCTAAGGTGTACGAAATTACCCAGGAATCCCAGCCTGCTGGGCTCAGTGTGCTGGGACAATTCTGCTCCTCCCTTGGTCCCTTGTCTCTTTAAGACCGCTGAAAAAGCATGTGTTTCCTTTTGTTCCCGGGAGCCGGCTGCGAGGACCCGGTGCATTCCCCGGCTCAGATCCTGCACCCTGTGTCTCTCCAATCTCCAATACACCATATGATGTGTGTCAGCACTCCTGGTGCAGATCACCAGGGCTGGTTATCTCACTGGCCTGTACTTCCACTCCCTCCTGGCTCTGAATCCTCTCCTCACTACCGGTGCGCTGGGGTGGGAGAGTGCTCGGGTCCCATCAGGTCGCGGCTCCTTATCTTACCCGCCTCGCAGGGTGCTGAGTCCTCTCAGTGTAGATGCAGGCTGTGCGCTGTCCTGTATCTTCTGGTCTCTCTTTTAGGAATAGTTGTATTTGTTGTATTTTCATAAATATATATGGTTTTGGGACAAGATTTCTGCCGCCCTGCTCATGCCGCCATCTTCCTGGAAGTCAGCTTTATTTATTCTTTTGACAACCCCTGTAAATAGGAAGGACAAATTTTACTACCCTATGTTATATCAGGGTTGATCACATGTAGTCATTCAAGTAGCAGTTTATGTTGATTCTATAGTGAGAACACATTTAATATTGGTTAGTTTTATTATTTTCATGTTCCTCTTAAATTTGATCAAACACAGGCCAGTTAATAGACAATCCTCACTCCTTCCTCCAACAGAGAGTTTACTGCGCAATGCATGCACACATACATACACCCTCTATAATTGTCTACAATAGTAATAGTAATTCTTACTTTTTAGTCTCAGATCCTCTTAGCACCCTGAAGGATTATTGAGGAGCATAAGCAGCCCAAGTTTATATTAGTTATACCAAGGAATATTTATAACATTAGAAATTGAAATTAAGAAATTTATTGTTATATTAATGCACTTCAGAATAAAATTATAGAGTGTGTGTTAACATGAACAACATATTTTGTGAAAAATAATATTAAAAAAATAATTAGTGAAAATAATTACATTATTTTATATCTTTGCAAATCTCTTAATGTTAGGATTAATAGAGGACACAAACATTTTCATATCTCCTGAAACTAATCTTTTGTAGTACTATTGTATTATTAAAATGATATTAAAAATCCAGCTTTGCATATATATGTAGTTTAAAAGGGAGGGGCATTCTAAAGGCCTATTAAAAAAATCTTCATGGAAATTCTTCTTAGACATTGCATTAAAACTTGATAAGTGGTAGTTTTTTAAATGTTGATGTAAAACTATATCTGAAACCCTTTTAATCAGCTTCTGTCCTCTTGTACTTTAAAATTCAATGGTTTGTCTTAAACTTGGAATCTTTTCATTCACACCTGGGTTTCTAACATCATGCCTTGGTAATTTGGAAAACACTGGTTTGCTAAGTTATACAGATCTTCTAAATTTTAACAGAGTTCACTACTTAGTATTTTTAAATTACAGTTTTTAATATTGCCACTGAGCTCAACAGAATAGTGTTTAGATATTGGGAAGCTGTCAAGCTTGCTGTGGCAGACAGAAACTTTCCAAACTTCTAATTTTCACTTGCAAACTCTAATTTTGTCATTGGCCACAAATGCTGTCAGCTGTTTTTCTGAAATACCATACTCATTTCTTTTTATTCAGTCAAAATGGCATCCAAAAATCCAAATTAAATGTGCGGTGATGACTGCATTAGTTAACTTGATGAGGGGAATCCTTTTATGTATATCAAACCATCACATTGTCCACTTTTAATACATTATATAATTTTGTCAATTATACCTTAATAAAGCTGGAAAAAATCTACTTCAAAAGAAACAAACAAACCAAAATCAAAATAAAAACACAGTTTATCATTCTTTTAAATAAAATGGTGTTCCATGAACAAAAAGTGGTGAGTTCAGCTCACGACTCAGTCATTCACGTGCTTTTCCTGGAGGAAACCATCGTTCTGACACATGCAGCATATGTGTTGTGAGTACTTTCCATTTGGTCACATGCAATGTTACAAAGACATGCACTCAAAGGCTGAAATTTAATAAAATAATTGTTGGTGCTTTATCATGGGCATTCTTAAATGAAACTGGTTTTTGCACTGAAGAAATGCGATCAGTGCTGGCACAGCCGGGTGCTGTTTCCCTGATTTGTGCTCAGGTACCTGCGGGTTTATCCCTCCATCCTCTGCGTTGCTTTTGCATCATCACTGCAAATGCCAACAGAGTGAAAGAAAATCAAAGATTTTACATTGCTATGAAGATAGTTTTGACCTCATGGAATCACTGAAAGTGTTCCACAGACCATACTTTGGGAGCCATTGGTCTACAAAAACCAAAAGGTCTTTATGAAGGCAACATAATGTTGTTGAAAGAATTTGGAATCATAGGGACCTGAATTTGAGTCCCAGTAGCATTTCTAACCTTAAGTTAGGTTACTTGGGGAATGATTCTTAATTGTTCTAGGGACTTAGTTATTTCATCTATAGAGTATAAGAAATGTAACAGGTGGAAAGGACTGACATACTACTACCCATGGCCAAACCTCCTCACTACTTCTTTAAATTTAGGCTCAGAGGCACTGATTTAATATGAACTTAACTGTGAGCTCTTATGATTCTCAGTACAATATAGGTTACAAACATAAACGCATATTTCCATGCTAGACAATTGAAAGAGAAAGAAAGAAAAAAATTAAACTTTCTAGTCTTCAGAACTGTGCTAAGTGGTAGCCACTAGTCACTTGTGACTATTCAACAGTTAAAATGTGACCAGTCCAAACTGAGACGTGCTTACCAGAGAACCTTGTATTTCTATACTGCACTGTGTCATCATTGCATTTCAACTTGAAGAATTTCCTTTAATATTTTTTGTACAACATCGGTCTATAGGTAATGAACCCTCTCAGTTATTGTATATCTGGGAATGTCTTAACTACTCCCTCATTTTTTTGATGACAGTTTTGCCAGAGAAAGTACAGGGTATTTTTTCTTTCAGCACTTTGAGTAAATCATTCCATTCCCTTGTGACCAGCAAGGTTTCTGCTAAGAAATCCACTGATAGTATTATGGGAGCTCACTTATATATGATGAATACATTTCTCTTGCTTCTTTCAAGATTCTTTGTCTTTGACTTTAGACAGTTTGATTATAATGTACCTTTGTGTGGTCCTCTTTGGATTTTTCCTTATTGGAGTTCTTAGTGCTTCTTGAATCTGCATGTCTGTTCTTCACCTCAGATTTGGGAAGTTTGGCCATTATATCTCTAAATAAGTTGTCTTCCCCTTTCTTTCTATGTTCTGGAATTCTATAATAATGGTCCCCTTAATAATATCCTATAAGCCCTTTGGGTCCCTTTGCTTGTCTTCATTTGTTTCTCTTCTTTGCTTCTCTGTCTCAGTGATTCAAATGACCTGTCTTCAAATTCACTGATTCTTTCTTCTACCTGTCAAATCTGTTGTTAAACACTTCTAGTGAATTTTTCAATTCAGTTATATTTTGCACTTCAGAATTTGTTTGGTTCTTTTATATGGTTTATATCTCTTTGTTGATATTTTCATTTTATTCATTGTTTCCTGAATTGGGTTAGTTGTCCATTTGTGCTCTCTTTTAGCTCATTGAACATCTTTATTTTAAATTCTCTGCCAGATAGCTCATGAATCTGTTTCTTTAGTGTCAGTTTCTGGAAATTTTGTTCCTTTGGTTAGGCCATGTTAGCCTTTTTCTTTCAATGCCTTGTGATCTTTTGTTGGAATTTGAGAATTTAAAAAATTCTTTGTGTACAGACACACATTGGAGATATTGTGGGTTTGTTCCAGACCTCCACAATAAAGTGAATGTCACATTAAAGAGAGTCAAATGAACTTTTTGTTTTCCCAGTGCATATAAAAGTTGCTTTTATACTACATTGAAGTCTATTAATCATGTAATAGCATTTTGTCTTTAAAAAAAGTATATACCTTAATTTTAAAATACTCTGTTGCTAAAAAATGCAAACCATCATCTGTATTTTAAGCAAGTCATAATTGATCACAGGGCAGATATAAAAATAATGAAAAATTTGAAATATTGTGAGAATTACCAAAATGTGATACAGAGATATGAAGTGAGCAATTGCTGTCAGAAAAATGGCGCCAACTTGCTCAACACAGGTTTGCCACAAACCTACAATTTGTAAAAACATAATATCTCAAAACATAATAAGGCAAAGCTCAATAAAGCAAGGTGTGCACTACTGACTTTTTGCAGGGGAACATCCTCACAAGTTGCCCAGCTGGAGGCTCTGGGACTCTCAAGTCTTTTCTCACATCTTGCACCCCCTGGTCTCTGCCTGAGGAACTGCAGTTCCAATGTTCCGCATGCTTACCTCTGCTTTCAGCAGTTTCCAAACTCTGACACTGGTTCCACCTGTGCTCTGAGTCAGGTGAGACAGAAACCAGTCCTGACAAATAGGAATGCTAGATACGTGGAGCATTCCTTTGTTTCCATACTGAGAACGGAGTCTGCTAAAAGGGCTTTCCTCAGGTTTGCTCTGCATTAGGCTGCCGGTGGGGGGCACCGACCCATGTAACAAGTAGCTGCGTGTTTTCCCACTCACTTCATTGGAGTCACTTTTTGGTTTTATAATTTACTGGGTGCTTCTCAACTGGTCTCTAGAGTTCTCAGAGACACATTATAGTTCATATATTGTCATTAACTGCGGACCTGTAGCCTCCTAGTCCTAGCAATAAATATCCATGCTCCACTGCCTTCAGACCTCTGCTCAGAAGTCATCTTCTCAGTGACGAGTCATCAAATATAAAATGTCAACCCCTACTCTTAACATGTCATGTCCTCCCTGTTTTATTTTCCCACTCCAACATAATTTATTATTTTCCCACCCACCCCCTTCTTAAAACTGTCTCCCCCCACAGAATGTAATCAAGCTGTTTATATATGTTATTTACTACAGTATCTCTAATACCTAAAACACTAAAACAGTGTTTGGTATATAGTAGTGCTACAAAAAATATTAAATTAATAAGTGAATGAATGTGAGAGCACTTCTGTTATTAGAGGAGCTGAAAAAAATTACTACTATATTCTTGAATTCCGTAAGCCTTATCTGTAAAGAGATTCTAGTATTCATTGCAGCAGTTAAGAGCCCAGGGAAAACACAAACTCAATTTTAAGGTCTAGTTGGTTCTGAACTATCCATTTATCCTAATCACAAATTCACAAAAGTTCCGAATCATATCATCAGAGCTCTATACAAATGGGGGAAATTTATTTAGGTTTCTTTTTTCATACCTCAAAAAAAAAAAAAGAAGAGTTTATAAGAAAGGAGTAACATAAATTCTAAGTGGGTGCTGTGATATAATTATGTTACATACTTTAGATATTCATCTATTTTGTGTTCTGCACTTCTTGTTGCCATCTTTAGCATCTGAAATGATCAGATTTATTAGGATTTCTGAGATAGTTTCAACAAAGCGATGTGCATTCAACCAATCCTTTTTTCTCAAAATATCATGGTGTTCACAGTTGAGTCCCACCTACACATCCTGCAATCCATTTACCTCAGAGCTCAGAAGGCCAACAATGTTGTACATGGTGTCTCTCACAACCCAGCCATTAAACTTCAATAGGTTTTTCCTTTCTTTTTAAATTACATATTATAGGTTTAATTCCTCTTTGATTTTTTTATGCTTGTTGGATTCTGAAGGAACACTCCCACAATCTAAGATGCATCTATCCTCTCTCTTGATGAAAAGTACTTATTTTTATAAAGGAGAAGTAGTATTCAAAATTGCATTTGGCATTTGGAACACAGGAAAAGGTAGCTGTAGTCCTGTTTTATTGTACAGGAATCATGTAAACTCCAGCTGTCAAGTCGTCTGATCAGTTCTTCAATAGGAAAAAGGGGCTCTGCTAAATCCTGCCCACATGCTGATGTATACCCACTTAATAACTGTGTTTTTCTCTCTTTATGAATTTCATTTACAATTGTTCTGGGACTCTTAAGGAATATCCTGAAAGAAAGGCATGACTGGAATTGCTAAGGAAAATTGCTTTCAGCTGGGGTGTGGAGAAAACACAATCTGTTTTAATTTATATGGAAGCAAAGTGTTGAAACCTATCTGCTGTTCTTAAGGTAGTTTCCCAACTAGTACACAAAGGTCCTCCCTTTGAATTCTTACAATAAAGATCTATCAGAGACAGACCTTAAGATCAACAGAACATAGTGGGCAAGCAGACCCAGCTAACAGGATCTTTGGGAATTATTATTTAAGAAATCCTCAGTAAGTAAAAAGCAGGAACATAGGGATCAAGTAATGTGCTCGTGATCCCCCCAAAATTTCTGTGCTTGGTTCCGGATCTAGCATAGGAACCAGAGCCTGAGAATCACGACGCAGGTCCAGGTCCTCAGGTCACCCATACGCACACACTGTTGTGCACATCCATGTACACACACATCACAATAATGCCTTTGTCATAGGAACGAAAAGTAAATCAAAAAGAAAGTATTATTGGTGCTTCTGTGGCTGCTATTGCTTTGGCTGTTTTTATTGTTATAATTATTGAGGGATGCACTGAAAAACAAGAGAGTCCTCATGTCCCCAAAGACCAGGAGCATCGTGAGAGCAAAGACTCAGTCCTGCTCCCTTTGTGTAAACAGGGCTGCCTTATCTGACACATAGTAACAGGTGCGTAAGTGAGGACGCGTGGTGGACCTTTCAACCATTATGCAGAAGATAACTATGAATGGGGAAGAAATGGCTGACAGCTGATGTAATTGGAATTCGCTAGAAATGTTTTACTTTTCCTCATCATAGATTTGTGTTCAGTGAACTAAGTAATGTCTAATATTTTGGGAGATCTTATAAATTTATCACCAAACAAAATAAGGACATTTTCATGGGTTTTGTAGTCTCTAAACTTTGCACCAACTAAGCTGCTGCCTTGCTTCAGATTATGAATGGTTTTATAATTTACGTAGCTAGGTGATCATTTTACCAAATACCCATTAAACTACGCTCAGCAAGAGAGTCAAGCAATTTTTTTTCTTTTAATTTTTCTCCTTCAAGGCAACATAGTGTTGTGTGTGTATGGGCCAAAGCCAGGCAAACATAACCCGACAGTAAAGAAATAAGCAAAGAAAAGATAACTAAATATATTACCTTCCAAAGAATTTTTCAGACTAACCACACATTTAAAAACTAGTAAGACTTAGTTTCATTTGGCTAAAAGTGTTTAGGATTATGAAATCTAACTAAGGCAGTGAGGTTGACTCCGTAAAAATCTATTTTGTTGTTTTCCATTTGGAGGCACAGGTTTGAGTGTAATATTCTTGTTTTCAAATAGGCTATGCTGGTTTCTATAGTTACTTATGAAATTGCCTTTTTCAATTCCCAAAACGTGTAGAGTTCACAGAATTTAATCATAAAAGTTTGTCTGAATCACCAATTGCTGACAGGAAGAGCCTCAAATTTTGACAATAATTTTCATAGAGTAAATTTGTGTTTTATCAACAGCCACCTGGATTATAAGATTTTCAAATAGTGCTCCTGAAACACCCCTAGGATACGAGAGCTCTGCAATCATCACATAACTTAGTTACTCTTGCGTGATTTCCAGATTACTGTCATAATTGTGTGCTCTTCACGTGTATCTTTGTTTCATAATTTATAGAGTTTACCACTGTGTGAAACATGTTCCCTCATGTCAAACTAGCCATAAGGTAGGTTGTGTTATTACAGATAGAATTCCATAAAGATGGTCTCACTCAGGTTTTGATTTGAAATAAGCTCAGTAAAACCCTAAATTATCCATCTAAAAAGACTAAATAGCTTTTAAACATCCAATTTTTATGGATCCCGAGTATTGCTCAGTAATGGGAATACTTGCTAGTATTTTGGTCATGCTAATATGTCACTTAAGAACATTTAAACATTATGCCAGTCGTGAAGTTTCTATGGCCATACACCCCAATCCTAGGATGGGCAGAGATGTCTCCAGGGTGATCTCAGAGCACCAAGGAGAGACATGAAAACTGAAGCAGCATGGATTTGGGAAACAAAGAAATTTCTGACTAGAACAGTTTTTAGTTCCTTAATTTCTCAAGTAGAATTAGGAAAGCTAATAGAAATTTTATTTTGTTTGTGGTGGAATAGTGCTGATAATGGCTGGGAGAGTAGAAAAATTAGTTCAAGATCCCCTCTTATAGATGACTGATCAAAATTAATTTTATAGTATTTGTAGATGTCTAAATTCTTTAGGGAAGGACATTTTAATTTAAAGAAAACTTGTTGTCATATATTAGACTGCTAAGAATTCATAGATTTAATAAAGGTAGGATTTTGGAAACCTCTCTTTGGAAAGAGTAAACTGAAGATGAGTGAGCATTTAAATATAATTAGGATTAAGCTAAGACATAAGGAATTTTATGCCTAGTGCCTACAATATTATGACTGAGTTTATCTCTCTCAACACTAAAGCCTCATAATAATCCTTCCTCAGACTTATTTTGAGTTTGTTTTCTGTAAAAACTCTGAACAGTAAGTGAACAGAGAAAAAGATAAGAAGTAGAGCAGCAAAAGCAAGAACTTGGTATTATTCCCCTTGATGGGAAATAAACATGCCCAGAGATGGTAGAAAGGCACAGAATCTACTCAAAGACCTTTATTCAGCAGTTCAGTTCAGAAATACGTTTATACCCGTGACAATGGTAGAGGCTAAAACAGGATGTGCAAACATAAGATTAATAATCAATATTGGTGTGATGACCCAGTTAAAGAACAAGGCAAAACATGAGAAAATATTATATATGTTGTAGTCTACAGTCTATATTTGTCTGGGCATTTTAAAATTTAATTTGAGTTATGTTCAATTTAAGCAAATATTATACAAATTTTTCGACTCTTCTTGAGGCAGCAAAGATTTTCCAATCTGCTGCTGATTAACCTGTGGGTAAAACGCAAGTAAAAATTATTTCTAGTGCAGACTGGAACTACTTCAGCAAACATTCAGTAGCTGTTTTTGCCAAAAGGAAACAAGTGTGGCTGCTAATACTCCACAATACCTTTCGACACCCCAGGCATTCCGCTAATGCATTTATCATCTTCATTTAGAAACATTCCTTGTCTCACAGGGTAATGTCAAAACCTGAATGACTCTTTCTAGTCTCTCAGATATTCACGAAGACAAGGCCTTGACACAAATAATTAAGAGCTGATTGAATATAATTAATAACCATTGTTCTATGACTCTTATCAATTAATATCTTAAATCTTTTTTCATCAAGTGTTTAAACCAAAATATTTTTAAAAATAGTCAAAGGAACTGATTTGATTTTCTATCTTTCCAGTGCTCAAAATGGATAGATGATGAACAAAGGGGTAAAACTCAAAAGATGAGCAACGACGGAATAAGAAAGAAAAAGCAGTGTGGACCTTGGATCATGCACACACGTGTGGACGTGGCATCTGGATGGTCTGTGGTGTGTGCAACCCACACTAAAATAAGTTAGATCAGATTCATCCTTCTCTTGTGAAGTTTTGCATAGACCAAGAAAAGCATATCATCCTGGCAGAGAGAAAGAAAAGCTAACAAGGAAAGATTAGTAATAGAAATATTTTTGGATGGCTGGTAATCATATGAAGCAATGTTTTAATGACTTAAGAACAACCTCATTAAATATATGTTTTTACTTTACCTTGAAGAAATTTACACTTAAGGATTAATGGTGCTTCAAAAATAAATCCTCTTTTTTCCTAACCCAGCATACTTAGATACTAAAGCAAAAGATTAAACCAATAATTTAACTTTCTTACTAAAAGAAAGAAGGGAAAAAAGTGCTTTGTTAGGTAAAAGTGTTTTCTGTTTCTGTTCAAATTGTTTTAGCTTTTTTTTTTTAATATATCATTTCTTTATGTGATGTTCACTAGCACAGACAATTCATGAATATAAATGACTATTACATAATTTTTACTTCTTTTTATCAAGGGAACTTCTATTTGGATTTTGTAAGCCTCTCAAAATGTCCCTGAAGTGATTGTTACAAAATTATTTTAGGCGTTTATAGTTCATTTTGAGAGATTTGAGACTTAAAGAGTTAAAAATAGACTTTGGAAATTGATATCGAATGCAAACCGAGATGAAGCCCTCAGGGGGCCTGAAAGTGAGGGAAAGAAAAAAAAAGTGTTTAGGGGAATAAAGTGAAACTTTGAATGTGTTTTGCCTAAGACCACTAGAAAAATGAAGTGTTAGGTTGCACAGATTGTTTGTGATTTAAAAGAGGACCCCAAAGAAAAGACAATGCTTCCCCAAAAGCAGTGAATTGCTAATGGTAGAAATTCAGATTCCAAGGACTTCTTAACTTGGCTCAGACCACCTGACCACAGATCTGACCCTAGAGAGGTCTGCGCGCTTCACACAGGGTGGTGCGTGAATGTTCTCACTGGTCCATTCAACCGCCGGCGACTCTTGGTGCCCCCTGTGAAAGCACCCACAGTAGTAGTGAATCACGCCGACCCAATCATTCAGTTACTTACAGCTTTTTCCTTCCTTTCCAGGCCAAGTTAAGCTCTCCCTCTCAAGACTCCCATTAATAGTCTGCTCCATTATAATGCATGTTTCCCACTTTGTTTTAATTTCTGACTTTCTTTTTAAGAAAATTCTGGCTCTTCCAGAACACTCTAGCTAGAATCTATGTATCCCACCACCTGAGATGAATATTCCTCTGTTTTATATTTGTCATAGATTACAATGCTTCATTCCAAAAGACAGAGCAGAACACAGTGGTTAAAGCCTTAGGAATCACATGGACGTGGAATGCTGTCTTCACAATGATACCAAGTATTGCTCACTTCGGACAATTTATTGAATTGTTTGGATTTTCAGTTCATAGGGTTGTTACAAACATTAGATTATCTAAAACACTTAGCCCCTTGTTTGGGACACAGTAATTCAATGAATGTTAACTATTACAGTTCTAAGTGGTAGTGAAGGAAATACCTAAAGAAGTGCGTCAAGTAAACACAGAATTTAAAACACCAGCATGTGGGGCCACATAGTTCAAGGATGCACAAACTGCCTCCCCAAATCCGGTCCATCACATGTTTCTGTAAACAAAGATAACATATCTTTATTGTTAACTTTATGTGCTGCACCATTTCATTTTGAAATTTGACTGCTTAGAATGCCTTTTAAAGTTGTGCTCACTTCTGTTCTATTCCAGAATATTCTTTATTACTGATGGCTCCATCTCCTTTGGCCTTGTTTCAGACCCAGCTGACGTTTACCCCCATTGCTTTTTATCATCTTATTGTTTACTCCTTTTCTAATAGAAAACATGTCTTCTCGCATTTAAGTAAGAGTTTAATTACTTTTCTTCTGCCTTTGCATCAGGGAATTGTTTTTGTCTGTTTGTTTACAAATTTCAGTAATCTATAACCCTGAGTTGTATACAACCCACAGAGACTACAGATTCAAATAGAACTTTCCCAGTGAGTTTATAATCAAAATCGGCATTCCACCTTTGCCGCTAAAGGGAGGACTGTGAGTCTAGGGTGTTCCCCGTGTCATGCTGTGGAGTTGTACCACTCTTTCCGACAGGTGACTTTCAAGTTGGGTCCCCATTGTTTAATGTCCCGTCAGAAATATGTATAAGGAGAAAGCCTCCAAAGATGGTATTTGAATAATTTTCCTCTCCAGCTTCTAAGGCTAATTCAGATTTTCCCTCATTTTTACATTCCTGGAATTATTTCATAAAGAGTGGAAAGAAAGATAAAAAGGTTGTTCTAATTCTTCATACAGTAACTAGGCTAGACTACCTTTTGTCTTTTAGTAATGAACATTTGGCCATCTGGAAAGCTTCCTTTTTCTTCACCTGGTTTCCTCTCCCAAATAAAAACCTATTTTGACTTCAGTCTGTTCTGAATATCTTCTGACCACTGTCTACAGAAGGCTGTGGCGGTGTGACAGCTCTCCACCTGCTGATGAAGGCTGGAGCTGTCAGCCCCGAAGAATCTTTGGGTATCCTCAAGCACACACTAACATACACCAGTTTTCTCATTCTATCTGGGTGTCTTCACAAAAACTAATAGAGCTGGCAGTTGTGATGAGCAGTCAAGCTCCATGTGTTTTATGCAGAGCTGTCATGCTTAGCATCATTTGAATCCCAAGACCATCAGTGCCTGGGGCTCCCTACCATGGGGAGCCCTTACAGAGTGTCTCATTTCCACCGTGCAAGAGTTAGAGAAAGTGCACACAGCCCAGAGAGAAGGCCCCCAGAGGTAGGACTGCTGACTCCCCTGAAGGAAGTAGAAGCTGGGTGTAGCATGCAGCTCTTTGTATCAGTTCTAGGCTAAGAGTTCAACCTCGCTGAATCCCGAGCCGCTAGAATACTTTATTATTTGATGCCACACACAGACGTGATCCGGAAGGGCCTGGGATCATGCAAAAGGGCAAGGAAGGCCGCAGAGGCCCACGAGAGTGGGATCCCTCAGTCTCTGCAAACTTCTAGAATGATCCGCCTGTATCCGTGCAAGTCAAATATATTTTATCACTCAGTATTATGGAGCTTCTACTCATTTTGTATCCAATTTTAAGAGTTACAAGGAGTCTGGGATTGGAGTCATTTGAAATGCAGGCTCAAATCAGCTGACAGCTTTCTTATCAATAAGATGAGGATGATAAATTAAATCTTGCCACCCTTTCCTGGGATTATTAGACATTCATGTGAAGCTCCTCATACAATGTCTGGCATTTGGTAGGTGCTGAATGAAAAACAGCCGCCACACCTTCTCTTTCTTCCAGTTGTTACTACCAGTGTGATCACTACCAGTGTTAATATCAGTGAACAAGCTGATACACCTCAGGGAGGTTATGCTTGGAAAGCACATTTGACCCTAAATACTTAAACCTGTGGCAGCAACTCCAAAAAGCATCAGCCAGGATGGACTTGGTGCATCTCATTTTACAAATGGGTCTGAAGTCGGCTCTCGGAAGAGTGACAAATCCCAACAGCCTTCTTGGACGGCGGCAGTGGGAAGGATTGATGCACGCGTCTCACTTGTGTAATCACTTGGTGTGAGGTCTGCAAACCAAAGCTCTCTTGTCTGAAGCTTACCCACTGAACATTTCCCAAAGTAAAGAGGTTTGGTTTAACTCCATCACAAGTAACTGAGAAACAGCCTCTGTGTAAAGCTTGTGACATGAATGCATTCAGATCAGTTTGGGTTAATTTACGGGGAAATTGACTGAACAGGATCCAGTCATTGTCCAGAAAGCTAAAGTTGAATCTCTGTTAGGGGTTATCCTCGGTGAAGGTCAGTCTGATTTACACCCGGCCTCAAATTTATCTGTCTTATCAGTGGGTGATCCTGCTGGCCCAGGGTCCATGGAATGCAGATGGTACACATACACCAAAGGGAAAAATGAGGATGTAGCAAACCAGAAATTCCTATGCAAACCAGTGTATAAGATCTGTGAGCAGTTATGCGTGGTGAAATTGTGGAAAATATTTAAGAATTACAGTATTTTAGTGAAAAGTATATAACTTCATGTTCCAAGTCAGCAAAAGATGACATATTTTAAAATGTTCTTATGAATCTAAATGATAGCCCCAATATGACTTGTTTCCATTTATATCCATTTCATTATAAATTTAATCTTTAAAATATTATATTTCTATTTTTTGCACTTTGAAAATAGGATTATTCCATTTTGTTTAATGTATAATTTATTTCTTAAATTTCTATAGCTTTAATATGTGCAAAATAATTCATACATGTTATCTGTTTAATTTAAAGGAATACTCTTGTGAAATTTGTAGGACAGGTAGTTATTTTCTCTATTTACAGAAAAAATTGGCTTTCAGAGGTCCCATCAGTTGCTAAAGACCACCAGCAAGTTTGAGCAGAGGGAGAGCCTGAACACAGTTGCTCAGACTCCCCAGTCAGAGGGCTCACTCCCCACATGCCTACCCAGAGATGCTAGATAATCCAAAGTAAGCTCTGGAAAAGAATTCCGTTGACGTGCCCTGAGGGTGGGGTAGTCATTCACCACATCACTGTTTGTGTTCCAGTGTGGCAGCAATTCAAAAAAGTCTTTAGTGGCACCACCTCTACAAGAGCAGTGAAGGACTCCACTCTTCAAACACAGGCACAGTGCATGCATGCTGTATTTCCTGTGCCTTGTGTGAGTGAACCACTTAACAGGGCCCCAAGCCTGACTTCACTCCCAAGTCCAGCCTTGGCTGACTCTGTAAAGAACCCACTGGAATAAGCTCTGAGTCTGTGCATGGGAACCAGGGGATCCCCCACTCTGGTGTGCCTGGTGGTCACCAGGGGCCCAAGCGAGCTGCTAAGCAAAGGAGACCAAGGACACCCATGCCCCACAATCTTACTGTGATTCAGCCTCCACCTGCTGAGGCATCTGCCTCCGTTAAGGTCCTTCGGAGGACTGGGTCCACAAATCAGGCATGACCTGACATGTCGTATCCTGTCTTCTAGGGTACACAGAAACCAGAATTTAGCTGTCCATTCCTGAACTGTCCTTAATTTGGATCTGTTCTTTTGCATTCTGAATACCTCCCATGAAGCACCCTGGCTACAAGGCCACATTCCAACACCTCAGAGCCTTCAGTTCCATTCCTGGGGGAGGGGCTTGAACTTCACATGTCACATATGATTCATACCAGAGTAGTGTGTTTTCATTATCTGAAGCTAAACAGATTAATATACATTCATGAAACCCATTTGTTTCTTGAAAATTTGGCTCAAGAAGATTTTAATAATCCCTCTGGATAGTGGCTTAAATAACCAACCCCACATCTGTGCGTGGGCAAGCTGAGGAGCAAAGCAGAGAATAAAGAAACGTCCGGGAACAGACAAGAGCTTTCTCTATTTGGGGGGCTCTCTTGGAACAGCTGCTCATTGTCACGTTTCTAACCAAACAAGTAACCCTCGTGTGCTTTCCTGCTGAGAAATAAGACCTGCTATACTCCGATCAGACAGAATGCACTATAAAGCGGTAATGAGGCTTAATGTCAGAATTAGCTAATTTCCAGTTGCTTAGTAGAAGTGGTGATGTAATGACACGTTTTTACAGGCTTCTAAAAAGAACAGGCATTGTAAGAAATCTGCACCTGAGAGGTGTGGATGTAAGCATAAGAAGGAGGAAAGTGGGAAAATCCAAGCAGGGAATCCTTTAAACCTCTTTCCAAAATGTCATCACTTCTTTAGCAAAGTGAAGCTGGGTGGCACATAGGAGAACCTGCATACGACCTAAAATGTGTTACTATTAACAGGAAGAAAATATCACTCAACCTGTTATCCATTATATGGCCCAATGATAACCCCTAAATTTGAATTAGGTACATGGTTTGATAAATAACTTCTTTCTGACTTGTGGAATAAGTCTTACAAACCTATGTAAAACTAAATCACCTTTAGTTATATACTATATACATCACTTTACTGAAAAGATGATATTATATTAAACTGAGGCTGTTCCTGAAAGCCCATCATGACCTTTTAATATGAGAAGATTGTTGCATAAGATACACATGTTAACTTTTAACAAAATTGCACATTTTGGATTTTACTATCTGAAGCTTCATTCCAATTCTTGAATGTTATGGGTAATCTCTTCTCTATGGTTGAAAAAGAAAGAATGAGATGGTAAAAATGAATGAATAGGACATTGGAGACCTACTTAAATAGAGAAGGTGTGATCGTCTGTTGTGAGACACAACATCTAGACCATCCTACCATCTAGAATGAGGTCGTCTAGACCCTACATGGCACATCCAACATCCAGGAAAAACTGGAGTCACACGTTCCTCTGGCTTCAGTCTGTCCACCTGTGAATGAGGGGATTGGTCTTGTCCATCCTACACCCTTCTTCCACACCACTCTTCCATGGCTTTGTGGCTGAGCTCACATTGTAGACGTTAGAACCCCCATCTTTGGCGGCCCACTCCGCCTGCAGCACTCTATAGGTCTGATCCTGACTCACCTGGTTCACAGACCCCTAATCAGGTAAGCACACGGGTAGGTCAGGCCCAAAGAAGCCACTCCCCCGTATTTTCATCTGAGCTATTTTTATTATCCAGATGAAAGTGTGCAAACAATAAGTACTGCAAGCTATTTGTGTTGTTAATAGACAGAATTATTCATAAAATTTTATTAAGTGTTAATGGAAAATATCATTTATTATCTTATTCAAAGATCTTTGTATAAGGATAGACAGAAAATCTGTGTTTAAATTAAGGAAAACAGACAGATGTACATGCATTCACAGTCGGGAAGTAGAATCTATGCAGTATGACATGTTTTACTTCTCATTTAGCAGACAGAAAAATGGAAAGCTAGATCAGTAATGAACTGTATTCACCTCACCATAGTGAAGGCCCATTAGCATCTTTCCTTTCTGCTTCTTTTAAACTACATTCATCTATTTTTGTTCCTAATTGCCCTATCTTTTCTTTATAGTTAATTTCATTAAATTCAAATATATTTAGAAGGACACAAACTCTAGTTGTAATTCTAATAACAATAATATAAGTAGTTCAACAAATTATGTAGTTGAAATTTCCAGTAAATACCAATATAATACTGAATATTCAAACCATCATTGGAGAAAATACCTTGAAAAACATAAATCGTGTTTCTAAAGATATTTTGCTGCATATCTCAAGCCATAATGACCAGAAAGCAATAACGAGAGTCCCGTCTAGATTTTTAGATTTAAGCACAAGACACTTTAGGTCGCTTTAGAACAACATTGACAGGTGGGTGAATCAGGAACTCTGAAACACTGTACCTCATTTCCAGGAGAAAAGGAGGGTGAGATAAACATAAACAGAATTCAGGAACAATTCTGCCAAGTGACTTGTTGGAGACCCAGAAAATGTAAAAACCCTGGAGTTTTCCAGACATTAGGGAGGTCGGTACCCAAAGTGACCCAGACTCTCAGAATCACATGTTGATATCACAGGCCTGAGAAGAAAAGGATTCTGTTATTCTTCATATGAAAACAGCTTATGAGTGAATAATAGTATAAAGGACTTGTTTAAGGAAAACTAGAACTTACAAGAAGGGGAATCATGATTGAATTCTAGGGGGAAAATAATGTAAACAAAAAGCATACCAGTTGGAACCCTATCTTCTGACAACAGACCATTTACTTAGTGAAAAATTTGTTCTTCTGACATGAAATATGAATATGGGCTAGATAAAGATTTTGAGAAAGAGTAGTATGTAGAGTATATAGTAGTCTCTAAAAATTGAGAATTTTTAGATTATTAATGCTTACATTCATTCAAACATTTCCACAGTTTTATTAAATACAATAGAAAGGAGCAAAGGTGATTAAGACAGTCACTGTCCCTGACACCTAATCCAATCTTTAGTCTCTGCTTCATGCAAATTCCTTGACCAGTTAGAATGGCTGCTTTTCTTTCTTTTTCCTTTTTATCTTCCATCCTTCCTACCTTCCTTCCTTGTTTCCTTCATTTTTCTTCCTATGTTGTTATTGTCACCTGTTTTCTTTACTCCAAACTACCCTTTTAAGTTCTCTTCCGCTACTCTTCAAAATATTCCTTATGTTTCAACAAAACATTTTCCTTCATCTATACAGGACCTCATTCACATCATGTGCCCTGTATGGGCTGATCCGCCCAAACCATCTGCATGCACTGAGACTCTGCACAGCTGCCAGAGTCCTATTCAAATTCTTTACTGACTCGGGCCTTGACCTTTGACAAAAGGCATCCCAACCATGGCTCTGTCGCTTCCATAGCTTGTCCAGCTTCTATTTTCTCACTGTGAAATGGAGTTAACACTTATCTCAGGTTATTTTAAAGATTAAGTGAGATAATACAAGTAAGTTGCTGAGCACCATGTGGCATATAGTAAAGATCTACAAATATTTGCTACCATCATACCATTTTTGCCAATAACACCAACAATGAAACAATCCCTTCCTCCACAGAAATCCAGATATTTGTCTCTAATGTCTTTATTAGTGTTATTTCTGCCCTTGTCAGTTATTTTCCTGCATTGCATTCCTTCACTGTCCTGTACACTATACCATAGGCTCAGTCTATGTAAAATGAGTATTTTAATGTCTTTTCCCAAAATTAGTACTTTTGTTTTTATCTTGATAGAAATCTGATATATGACTTTTTAGGAACCTATGGGTTTAGGTTTCTGCCCTCCAGAAAGGCCCACTTTGTGCTGCTTCCTAAAACCCTCCCTGAATGATGGAGATTCATTAGCCTCCAGATCAGGTCCACCCACCTACCATCTAGAGCCTGCCTGGCATAAGTCCTTGCTTCAGCGCACATTCACAGATCTTTGGTCTGTGACATCTTACCATATCTGTTCACTGTGTAGTTTGTGCATAATGTGTTTCCCATATCCCCTAATCCATTATAAACTCTTTGAGGTTGGGAAATACTCCTTGCACTATTAATTCGTTCCCTACTTTGGCCATCTGTCCATCCCTCCACTCACACTGGAGCCAGCGGCTGAGAGCTTACAGTTGGGAAGCACCAGGACTAAGAGTATAAAGTCAATTCTCTTGACATTAGCTGTATTGTCTCAGCTTCTTCTATTTTTTCCCCAACTGTTAATGTTTTCATGTACGTTGAATTGCCTATTCAGATATAACAATGTTACAGGACCATCTAGCAGAATCATCAGAGACACTAAGTAAATGTCAGTGATCTCTTACCTTCACCAACAAATCTTGGTTAAAACAAAGAATCCCCAGGAATGTTGTATTCAAAATAAAGTATCCTTTGGTGGACATTCTGAATTGTCACATGCCCTAATGAGTTCCCCGGATCAGTACTTAAAATCTTCTAAAGGTAGCCATTCAGGGGAAAAAACACACAAGAAAGCTAGGGAGCAACAAAGCTGAAAACCCAATAGAACAAACATCAGCTCCCCTTTTGGAAATTGTTAAATTGTTTTCTTTTTGTTTTTTAAAGAAAATGAATAACAGTAACTTGGATTGACAGTAAAATAGAATTTTCCTCCTACGGCCTGTGAGCAGTTGTGCTGTTCACAGATCCGCATGTCAGGCTGCATCTGATTGCTGCAGGCTAGATCACCCTTTGTGTATGGCCTGAGGGAACCTGAGCTTCCCTCTCTTCTTGGTGTTAGCTGTGTCAGCAGGACTGGCATAGACCAGATTCACATCCAAAGCCAAGTTTTACTTGATCCAGGGCCGCCAAAATCAAGCCGGTTTATCAAATGTAGAGCCGAGGGGACATTTGCTTTCTCTTTTTCCAACCCAGAATGAAAATATTTTAAGATATAAGAAAGCCTGTGAGTAACCCAACTACTGCCAATACTATTTAGAGGCTGTATCTGTTTAACTCGATGTCTACTTCACATTTTGGTGATGTAATATTAGCATACAGGAAAACCTCAAAAATCCCATTCTATTAAATTCCAAAATTTACTGTTCCCTTTATAGGTGTTTAAATCACTTTAGAAGAAACAACTTTGTGTAACTGTAAAAGTTCACACTTTACTTCCTACATTTTTTGTAGAGAAATTTTAGGATCAAAATATTTAAAGGCAAAGCATCCTTAGAACTTAATTTAGAAGCAAGAGTTTACATTACAAGCTAGAAAATAATTCAATTGTGTCTTCTCACGTGGAAAATCAGATACGCAATTCTCTAAATTCGGTCTGCTTTAATATACCAAGCCACCTTGTGACTGTGAGCGCCCTTCAGACTTTACAAACTGTTTTCCTCCATGGCGTGTTCATTCACAGACATTGCATTTGTTGATGTTAATTATATCATTTGAGTTCTTGTCTAACATAACCCAAGTCTGTAGTCCATTTTATTCCCAAACCACATTATGTGGCTCAATCCTTTCATGATATTCTTGATATATTTAAAATCAGTGTCCCCGGGGCCTTTATAAAAAGGCAAACACTATAAGGTATGTTTGAAGTGTGATCCAAGTTTAAGAAGAATGAACCTATAACCATTTATCAAATTTAAGAAGAGGGGAAAGAAGCTAAACCTCTTCATATTGGTGGCAGCATTCATGTATAGGAATTGGGGGTAGAGATATCTGCAGATAATATACCATAACAATCTTGTTATCAATCTCTTAGAAAAAAAATTTTAAGCACACAATATCTCTCATGAGCATAGATGCATAAGTTTTTTTTAACAAAATGTTAGTAAGTCTAACACAGAAATACAAAAAATAAAAACACCATGATCTAGTGGAATGTATGCAAGGAATGGAAGTTTATTTCAACACTTGAAAATCAGTCAGTAAAATTCATAATATTAATAGACAAGAGGAGAAAATAATTTCAACCTATGTTGAAAAATACTGATACGGATTTTTATCAGTATATATTTAAAATATATACTGATACACAAGATACATAAGATACATGGAATAGATCATGCTGAAATAAGGAAGCTGACATGAGACAACTATAAATAGTAGTAAATGAGTAAAGACTATCTTATTATGTTTCCATGAAGTTTTAGAAGAGGCAAAATCATTCATGCATACACAGAAATTATAAGAATTGTGGGCCGAGATGCTAATGGGGTCCTCCCAGCCCTGCCCACCTGCCCTCTGATGGCAGGAGCACGAGTAACACCGGCTGACACTGTAGGGAGCACCGCCGTGCAGCCAAGACCAGAATCTAGAAATAATAGTGTTGCTGTTTTAAACCACCAATATTTGTGGTGTGCTCCGTAACCCAGCAGTAGAAAGGCGGAATGGTTAGGCAGCCTTCTCAGACTAGGTGGAGAGTGACTATACTGCCATGGTTTTTCTAAGACAGACTGTGTGATTTTGTCCTACTTTCCATTTCATGTTTTATAGAACTAATTACTGAAACATCTGGGCCTGGTGTGTTCCTTGTGAGATTTTTTTATAGAGCAAATTCAATTTATTTAAGAGATATGGAACTACTTAGATGTTTTTACTTAATCTTGTCAATTTTGATTTTTTTTACAGATTCTATTTCATTTACATTGTAACTACTAGCATAAAATTTATGTATTTATTTTCTTAATATCTGAAAGATCTGCAGTAATATCTTCACCTTAATTGCTGATTAGCATTTTGTGGAACATTTGGCTTTAATAATTTTCTGTAATTTTTGTCCTTACCCATGTTATCTCCTTGCATCAACTTCATTGGGTGAAATTTTCTCTCCCTTTAGGTACTTAAGAAAAAAAGTGTAATTTTTTTCTTTTCTAATGTAAGAAAAAAAACCAAAATTTCCTCTTTATATGGATGTATCCTAAAATTTTCAGTATTTGTGTGTTTTCATGTTTAAAATGAAGATTGATCTAAAGAAGAGGGCATGAGCACGTAGTCTATATGGCATTCAGTTCACAGAATACAATATTTTCCAAAAACTTACATTCTTGAACTGTCTACATTTAAAACTGGGAGATGTCATATTTTAAAAATGCAAATCTCCACACAAAAAAATAAGCAGAGGATTTTTAAAATGATTAGATGGCAAAGGCTTTTATATAATATGTTATATGAAGTATATAAATACTTATAAAAAATTCATGTTGAAAGCAATATATTCCAGTGGGCATCAGGATAAAATTCCTAAAAGAAAAATGACCAATGGCTAATAAGCATATAAAATCACTATAGATGAAGGAAATATTAATTAAATAATATGCTACTATTTATAACTTCATAAATAACAAATTCATAAGTAACAAATTTCCTTTTTAAAGGTAGTGCTGCATGCTTTTAAGGGTAGAGTGAAATAAACACCCGTGTGCTTTGGCAGAATAAACTATGGCAACTCCTTGGAAAGCAGTTTTGCAAAGTACATCTGAAGGATCCAAAAAAATAGGTCACCCATAGTGATCCCATAATCCCAGTTCCAAAAGTGTGCTTTAGGGGAATACTTGGGGGTTAAGGAAAGATGTTGGCAAAGAGTATGTATAAGAATATTTTCAGTACTATCAATATTAGCCAAACACTGGAAATAACACCTAAATGTCCAACACTAAGGCATGGTTAAATAAACTGTGATATGGCCAACTTATTGACTAATATTCTATAAAATTATTTTGAAGAATATTCAGCATAGTAAGAAAACCGACAGTATGGAATGATGAACAAATTAGCAAAATACTTATTTTTTTATATAACATGGTCCCAAGCATACAGTATTTATCAAGTATAGAGAATATTTTTGGAGGGAAATAAATCTTAATACTTTGTAATATCATTAAGTTGATTTTATTTTCTTCTTTATAATTTTTTGTATTTTCTAAATTACTTATATTGTGGTAAAACATAGATAACATCACATTTAATATTTGAACCATTTTTAGGTGTACATTTCAATGAAGTATGGTACATTTACTTTGTTTTTCAACCATCGCTACCATTTACCCATCTTTAAAGTGGCCAAGTATCATTTATTAATTAAATTACAGTAAATATTATTTTCCAGGATTTCACGAAATTTAGACACAGAACTTTTGCAATAACAATTGCACCAAAAGTCCAAGTAAACATTTTCCTCACTCTCAAAAGACTATCCTAAGTGATGAATTATTAGATCAGGCCACATACTTTTTAAGTAGGCATATATAGATGTTTAAAAAATTGTTTCGGCAAGATGCATGTAGTGTTTTTTTTTTCCATATCCATTAACATGGATACAGGCTAAAATAAACAATGCTCATTTTTCTATTTTCTTTTTTTTCTTTTATTTTGTTATCATTAATTTAAAAACACATAAGCAGGAGGGAGCTCAAGATGGTGGCATGAACAGGGCGGCAGAAATCTCCTCCAAAACCATATATATTTGTGAAAATACAACTACTCCTAAAAGAGAGACCAGAAGATACAGTACAACACCCAGGCTACATCTACATCTGCAAGAACTCAGCACATCACGAAGCGGGTAAACTACAAAGCCATGACCCGGCGGGACCCGAGCACTCCCCCGACCCCAGCTCACAGGTGGGAGGAAAAGAATCAGAGAGGGAAGGGAGTGGAAGCACAGGACTGCTAAATAACCAGCCCTGGTGATCTGCACCAGGAGCAAAGACACAATTGCATGGTGTACTGGATATTAGAGGAGTGGAAGGGCAGGATCTGGGACAGAGACTGCGAATGGGTCCCCACAGCCGGCTCCCCTGGGACAAAAGAAAAGAAGGCACTTTTTTAAAGTCTTAAAGGGGCAAGGGCCCAACAGCTGAATAAAATAGTTCCAGTAGAGCTCAGAGGGCTGGGAGCTTTGAGAATCTTTGGGCCCCCTGACACCATGCAAGGTGAAGCAGCCCCAGGGCCACTCATGGCCATAAGCAGCCTGCCATTCATTCCCTCTGGCCAGTGCTGCAAATGGACTGGCTGACCTGCCACAGCTGCAGAGCAGTAAAAGAGCTGCCCCGCCCACTGCAACCACACAGAGTCTCCTCCCAGCACACAGCTAACTGACACAGGCAGCGGAAGCTGGGGCAAGGTCCGGAAGGCGCGAAGGGGCCCATCCTTGCTGCAGAACCACCCGGCGTGGCTGACATGCCCCTGCAGTGCTCTAGGACAGCCTGAGGGCAGCCCTGCCCATGGAAGCCAGGGGATTATCCCAGAGATGGCCTCCCAGTGTGTGGGTAACTGGCACAGGCTGCGTAAGCCAGAGCAAGGTCTGGAAGGTGCAAAAGTCTCGACCTTGCAAAGAACACACCCGGCATGGCTGTAAACCCCTCAGTGCCCTAGGCTAGACTGAGGGTGGCCCCGCCCATGGTAGCTCAGGGTAGTATCCCAGAGACAGCCTCTCCATGTGTAGGTAACTGGCACAGGCTGCAGAGAAGGGCAAGGCAAACAGTAAGCAGGAAGGGACTTTGTTCTTCCAGCTGACACACGTGCCACCTGCTTGCAACCACCTATATTGCCATGAAAAGACAGAAGAATATGTTCCAGTTAAGGATCACCAAGACAACCCCAGAGAGAGGGCCTGGTGGGATATATTCAAACAATCTTCCTGAAAAATAATTAAAAAAAAAAGTCATAATCATGCTGATGAACCTACAGAGAAATATGTAAGAGCTAAGGGATGAAGTCAGGAGGGAAATTACAAAAATGAGACAATTGATTGACTGGCTAAAGAGCAAACTGGAAAAGGTGCAAGAGACTGTTAATGGAATAGAAATCAGAGAACAAGAGGACAGAGAAGCTGAGGCAGAGAGAGATAAAAAGATCTCTAGGAATGAAAGAATATTAAGAGAACCATGTGACCAATCGAAATGGAACCATATTCGCATTATAGGGGTATGAGAAGAAGAAGGGAGAGGAAAAGGGATAGAAATTATCTTTGAAGAAATAATTGTCAAAAACTTCCCCAAGCTGGGGAGGAAATAGTTTCTCAGACCATGGAAGCCCACAGATCTCCCAACACAAGGGACCCAAGGAGGGCAACACCAAGACATATAATAATTAAAATGGCAAATATCAAAGACAAGGACAGAGTATTAAAGGCAGCGAGAGAGAAAAAAGATCACCTACAAAGGAAAACCCATCAGGCTATCATCAGACTTCTCACCAGAAACCTTACAGGCCAGAAGAGAATGGCATGTATATTTAATGCAATGAAACAGAAGGACCTTGAACCAAGAATACTGTGTCCAGCATGATTATCATTTAAATTCGAGGGAGGGATTAAACAACTCACATAGAAGTGAAAGTTGAGGGAATTTGCCTCCCATAAACCACTTTTACAGGATATTTAAAAGGACTGCTCTAGATGGAAGCACTCCTAAGGCTAAATAACTGTCACCGAGAAAAAATCACAGCAAAGAAATCAGACCATCCATATACAAACTAAAGGCAAAAAATAAAATCAACTATACACAAAAACAGTCAAAGGAACCACAAAGAGTACAGAATAAAAGAAATAACATATAAAGAATGGAGAAGGAAGAATAAGAATGGAGAGAAATAAAGAATCATCAGACTGTGTTTATAATAGCTTAATAAGAGAGTTAAGTTAGATTGTTAGATAGTAAAGAAGTACTCTTGAACGTTTGGTAACCATGAACCCAAAGCCTGCAATAGCAGTAAGTACATATCTATCGATAATCACCCTAAATGTAAATGGACTGAATGCACCAATCAAAAGACACAGAGAAACAGAATGGATAAAAAACTAAGACACATCTGTATGCTGTTTACAAGAGACTCACCTCAAACCCAAAGATATACACAGACTAAAAGTGAAGGGATGGACAAAGATATTTCATGCAACCAACAGGGAGAAAAAAGCAGGGGTTGCCGTACTGGTATCAGACAAAATAGACTTCAAAACGAAGAAAGTAGCAAGAGATAAAGAAGGACATTACATAATGATAAAGGGGTCAGTCCAACAAGAGGATATAACCATTATAAATATATATGTACCCAACACAGGAGCACCGACATATGTGAAACAAATACTAACAGAATTAAGGGGGGAAATAGAATGCAATGCATTCATTTTAGGAGACTTCAACACAGAAGTCATTCCAAAGGATAGATCAACCAGACAGAAAATAAATAAGGAAACAGAGACACTGAACAACATACTAGAACAGATGGCCATAACAGACGTATACAGGACTCTACATCCAAAAGTAGCAGGATACACATTCTTCTCAAGTGCACATGGAACATTTTCCAGAATAGACCACATACTAGGCCACAAAAAGAACCTCAGTAAATTCAAAAATATTGAAATTCTACCAATCAACTTCTCAGATCACAAAGGTATGAAACTAGAAATAAATTGTACAAAGAAAAAAAAAGCTCACAAACACATGGAGGCTTAACAACATGCTCCTAAATAATCAATGGATCAATGACCAAATTAAAACAGAGATCAAGCAATACATGCAATACATGGAGACAAACGACAACAACAGCACAAAGTGCCAACTTCTGAGGGATGCAGCAAGGGCAGTTCTAAGAGGAAAAAATATTGCAAACCAGGCATATTTAAAGAAGGAAGAACAATCCCAAATGAAAAAAGTAACAATTATTGGAATTGGAAAAATTAGAACAAATGAGGCCCAAAGTCACCAGAAGGAGAGACATAATAAAGATCAGAGAAGAAATAAATAAAATTGAGAAGAATAAAACAATAGAAAAAAATCAATGAAACCAAGAACTGATTCTTTGAAAAAATAAACAAAATAGATAAGCCCCTAGCCAGGCTTATTAAGAGAAAAAGAGAATCTACACACATAAACAGAATCAGAAATGAGAAAGGAAAAATCACGATGGAGCACACAGAAATACAAAGAATTATTAGAGAATACTAAGAAAATCTAAATGCTAACAAGCAGGAAAACCTAGAAGAAATGGACAACTTCTTGGAAAAATACAACCTTCCAAGACTGACCAAGGAAGAAACAGAAAATCTAAACAGACCAATTACCAGCAACAAAATTGGTAATCAAAAAACTAGCCAAGAACAAACCCCCCAGGCCAGACAGATTCACCACTGAATTTTATCAGACATATAGAGAAGACATAATACTTATACTCCTTAAAGTTTTCCAAAAAATAGAAGAGGAGGGAATACTTCCAAACTCATTCTATGAAGCCAGCATCACTCTAATACCAAAACCAGGCAAAGACCCCTCAAAAAAAGAAAGTGACAGACCATACCCCTGATTAACACAGATGCAAAAATACTAAACAAAATACTAGCATACCGAATTCAAAAATACATCAGGAGGATCACACACCATGATCAAGTGGGATTCATCCCAGGGATGCAAGAATGGTACAACATTCGAAAATCCAACAACATCATCCACCACATCAACCAAAAAAAAGGACAAAAACCACATGATCATCTCCATAGATGCTGAAAAGCATTCGACAAAATTCAACATCCATTCATGATAAAAACTCTTAACAAAATGGGTATGGGGGCAAGTACCTCAACATAATAAAGTTCATATATGACAAACCCACAGTTAACATCACACTTAACAGAGAGAAGCTGAAAGCTATTCACCTAAGATCTGGAACAAGACAGGGATGCCCATTCTCCCCACTGTTATTCAATATGGTACTGGAGGTCCTAGCTATGGCAATCAGACAAAACAAAGACTTACAAGGCATTCAGACTGCTAAAGAAGAAGTCAAATTGTCACTATTTGCAGATGACATGATACTGTACATAAAAAACCCTAAAGACTCCACTCCAAAACTACTAGAACTAATATCTGAATTCAGCAAAGTTGCAGGATACAAAATTAACACACAGAAATCTGTTGCTTTCCTATACGCTAATGTGAGCTAACAGAAAGAGAAATCAGGAAAACAATTCCATTCACAATTGCATCAAAAAGAATAAAATACCTAGGAACAAACCTAACCAAGGAAGTGAATGACCTATACCCTGAAAACTACAATACTTTCCTAAGAGAAATTAAAGAGGCACTAACAAATGGAAATTAATCCCATGCTCTTGGCTAGGAAGAATAAATATTGTCAAAATGGCTATGCTACCTAAAGCAATCTACAGATTCAATGTAATCACTATCAAAATACCAACAGAATTCTTCAACAAACCAAACAAATAGTTCTAAAATTCATATGGAACCACAAAAGACCCTGAATAGCCAAAGCAATCCTGAGAAGAAGGAATCAAACAGGGGAAATTACGCTCCCTGACTTCAAGCTCTACTACAAAGCCACAATAATCAAGACAATTTGGTACTGGTACAAGAACAGAGCCACAGACCTGTGGAACAGAATAGAGAGTCCAGATATTAACCCAATCATATATGGTCCAATAATACATGAAAAAAGGAGCCATGGATATACAATGGGGAAATGACAGCCTCTTCAACAGCTGGTGTTGGGAAAACCGGACAACTACCTGTAAGAGAATGAAACTGGACCATTGTCTAACCCCATATACAAAAGTAAATTCAAAATGGAACAAAGATATAAATGTAAGTCATGAAACCATAAAACTCTTAGAAAAAAACATAGGCAAAAATCTCTTGGACATAACCATGAGCAACTTCTTCATGAACATATCTCCCTTAGCAAGGGAAACAAAAGCAAAAATGAACAAGGGAGACTGTATCAAGCTGAAAACCTTCTTTTCAGGAAAGGACACAATCAGTAGAACGAATACATCCTACACTATGGGAGAATATATTCATAAATGACATATCCGATAAGGGGTTGATATCCAAAATATATAAAGAGCTCACACACCTCAACAAACAAAAAGCAAATAATCCAATTAAAAAATGGGCAGAGGATCTGAACAGACACTTCTCCAAATAAGAAATTCAGATGGCCAACAGGCACATGAAAAGATCCTCCACATCGCTAACCATCAGAGAAATGCAGATTAAAACCACAATGAGATATCACCTCACACCAGTAGGAATGGCCAACATCCAAAACACAAACAGCAACAAATGTTGGCGAGGATGTGGAGAAAAGGGAACCCTCCTACACTGCTGGTGGGAATGCAAATTAGTTCAACCATTGTGGAAAGCAGTATGGAGGTTCCTCAAAAAACTCAAAATAGAAATATCATTTGACCCCGGAATTCCACTCCTAGGAATTTACCCTAAGACTGCAGCAGCCCAGTTTGAAAAAGACATATGCAGCCCTATGTTTATCGCAGCACTATTTACAATAGCCAAGAAATGGAAGCAACCTAAGTGTTCATCAGTAGATGAATGGATAAAGAAGAGGTGGTACATATACACAATGGAATATTATTCAGCCATAAGAAGAAAACAAATCCTACCATTTGCAACAACATGGATGGAGCTAGAGGGTATTATGCTCAGTAAAATAAACTAGGCAGAAAAAGGCAAGTATCAAATGATTTCACTCATATGTGGACTATAAGAACAATGAAAAAAACTGAAGGAAAAAAACAGCATCAGACTCACAGAACCCAAGAATGGACTAACAGAAACCCAAGGGAAAGGGGCTGAGGAGGATGGGTGGGAAGGGAGGGACAAGGGGGAAAAAAGGGCACTATGATTAGCAGACATAATGTAGGGTGTCACGGCGAGGGCTGTACAACTTAGAGAAGACAAGTAGTGACTCTATAGCATCTTACTAGGCTGATGGAGAGTGACTGTAAAACGGTATGTGGGGGAGACTTGGTAATGTGGGGAGTCTAGTAACCATAATGTTGCACATGTAATTGTAGATTAATGATACTAAAATTAAAAAAAAAACACATGACCAACATTGTGGTTACTAGATTTCCACCACTTATCTTACTAGTATTCCCGTCACTACTTATCTTCTTTGTGCTATTCTGCCATCTCCATGCCTCCCCCTACATTTGTGTGCTAATCGTAACGCCCCTTATTCCCCTTCTCCCTCCCTTCCCCCCATCCCCACAGTCCCATTCACTTTGGCAACTGTTAGTCCATTCTTGGATTCTGTGAATCTGCTGCTATTTAGTTCCTTCAGTTTTTGCTTTGTTCTTATTCTCCACAGATGAGTGAAATCTTTTAATAATTGTCTATCTCTGCCTGGCTTATTTCACTGAGCATCATACCCTCTAGCTCCATCCATGTTTTGCAAATGGTAGGATTTGTTTCCTTCTTATGGCTGAATAGTATTCCATTGTGTGTATGTACCACATCTTCTTTATCCATTCATCTACTGATGGACACTTAGGTTGCTTCCATTTCTTGGCTATAATAAATAGTGCTGTGATATACATAGGGGTGCATATGTCTTTTTCAAGCTAGGCTCCTGCATTCTTAGGGTAAATTCCTAGGAGTGGGATTCCTGGGTCAAATGGTATTCCTATTTTTAGTTTTTTGAGGAACCTTTGTACTGCTTTCCACAATGGTTGAACTAGCTTACATTCCCACCGGCAGTGTAGGAGGGTTCCCCTTTCTCCACATCTTCACCAGCATTTGTTGTTCCTAGTCTTTTCTATGTTTGCCATCCTAACTGGTGTAAGGTGATATCTCATTGTTGTTTTAATTTGCATTTCCCTGATAATTAGCGATGTGGAGCATATTTTCATGTGCTTGTTGGCCATCTGAATTTCTTTATGGAGAAGTGTTTATGTCCTCTGCCCATTTTTTAATGGGGTTATTTGCTTTTTGGGTGTTGAGGCATGTGAGTTCTTTGTATATTTTGGATGTTAACCCCTTTTTGGATATTTCATTTACAAATATATTCTCCCATACTGTAGGATTCTTTTTGTTCTGCTGATGGTGTCCTTTGCTGTACAGAGGCATTTTAGCATGATGAGTTCTATTTGTTCATTTTTTATTTTGTTTCCCTTGCCCAAGGAGATGTATTCAGGAAAAAGTTGCTCATTTTTATATTCAAGAGAATTTTGCCTGTGTTTTCTTCTAAGAGTTTTATGGTTTCATGACTTACATTCAGGTATTTGATCCATTTAGAGTACTTTTGTGTATGTGGTTAGACAATAATACAGTTTCATTCTCTTGCATGTAGCTCTCCAGTTTTGCCAACACCAGTTTTTGAAGAGGCTGTCATTTTCCCATTGTATATCCATGGCTCCTTTATCGTATATTAATTGAGCATATATGCTTGGGTTTATATCTGGGCTCTCCACTCCATTCCTTTGGTCTATGGGTGTGTTCTTGTGCCAGTACCAAATTGTCTTGATTACTGTAGCTTTGTAGTAGAGCTTGAAGTTGGGAAGTGAGATCCCCCCCTGCTTTCCTCTTCCTTCTCAGAATTTCTTTGGCTATTTGGGTTTTTTTGTGGTTCCATATGAATTATAGAACTATTTGCTCTAGTTCGCTGAAAAATGCTGTTGGTATTTTGATAGGGATTGCACTGAATCGGTAGGTTGCTTTAGGCAGGATGGCCATTTCGACAGTATTAATTCTTCCTATCCATGAGCATGGAATGTGTTTCCATTTATTTGTGTCTTCTTTAATATCCCTCATGAGTGTCTTGTAGTTTTGAGGGTATAGTCTTTCACTTCCTTGGTTAGGTTTATTCCTAGGGGTTTTATTCTTTTTGATGCAATTGTGAATGGAATTGTTTTCCTGCTTTTGGTTTCTGCTGGTTAGTTGTTAGTGTATAGGAAAGCAACAGATTTATGTGTATTAATTTTGTTTCCTGCAACATTGCTGAATTCAGATTATTGGTTTTAGAACTTTGGAGTTCTTTGGGGTTTTTTATGTAAAATACCACATCATCTGCAACGAGTGACAGTTTAACTTCTTCTTTACCAATCTGGATGCCTTTTATTTCTTTGTGTTGTCTGATTTCCATGGCTAGGACCTCAAAAACTATGTGGAATAAAAGTGGGGAGAGTGGGCATCCTTGTCTTGTTTCTGATCTTAAAGGAAAAAATTTCAGCTTCTCACTGTTAAGTATAATGTTGGCTGTGGTTTGTCATATGTGGCCTTTATTATATTGAGGTACTTGCCCTCTATATCTATTTTGTTGAGAGTTTTTATCCTGAATGGATGTTGAATTTTGTCGATGCCTTTTCAGCATCTGTGGAGATCATCATATGGTTTTTGTCCTTCTTTTTGTTGATGTGGTGGATGATGACGATGGATTTTCAAATGTTGTACCATCCTTGCATCCCTGAAATAAATCCTATTTGATCATAATGGATTATCTTCTTGATATATTTTTTAATTTGGTATGCTAATATTTTGTTGAGTATTTTTGCATCTCTGTTCATCAGAGATATTGGTCTGCAGTTTTCTTTTTTTGCGATGTCTTTGCCTGGTTTTTGTTTTAGAGTAATGCTGTCCTCTTGGAATGAGTTTGGGAGTATTCCCACCTCTTCTATTTTTTGGAAATCTTTAAGGAGGATGGGTATTAGATCTTCACTAAATGCTTGATAAAATTCTGCTGTGAAACCATGTGGCCCAGGGGTTTTGTTCTTAGGTAGTTTTTTGATTACCAGTTTAATTTCTTTGCTGGTAATTGGTCTATTCAGATTTTCTGTTTCTTTCTGGGTCAGCCTTGGAAGGTTGTATTTTTCTAGAAAGTTGTACATTTCTTCTAGGTTATGCCGTTTGTTAGCATATAATTTTTCATAGTATTCTCTCATAATTCTTTGTATTTCTGTGTTGTCCAGCATGATATTTCCTTTCTCATTTCTGATTCTGTTTATGTGTGTAGACTGTTTTTTTCTTCATAAGTCTGGTTAGGCATTTGTCTATTTTGTTTATTTTCTCGAAGAACCAGCTCCTGCTTTCATTGATTCTTTCTATTGTTTTATTCTTCTCGATTTTATTTATTTCTGCTTTAATATTTATTATGTCCCTCTTTCTACTGACTTTGGGCCTCCTTTGTTCTTCTCTTTCTAGTTTCATTAATTGTGAGTTTAGACTGTTCATTTGGGATTGTTCTTCTTTCCTGAGGTAGGCCTGTACTGCAATATACTTCCCTCTTAACACAGCCTTTGCTATGTCCCACATATTTTGCGTCGTTGAATTATTGTTGTAATTCGTCTCCATATATTGCTTGATCTCTTTTTTTATTTGGTCATTGATCCATTGATTATTTAGGAGTACGTATTAAGCCTCCATGTGTTTGTGGGCTTCATTTTCTTTGAGTAATTTATTTCTACTTTCATACCTTTGTCATCTGAGAAACTGGTTGGTACAATGTCAATCTTTTTGAATTTACTGAGGCTCTTTTTGTGTCCTAGTATATAATGTATTCTTTAAAATGTTCCATGTGCACTTGAGAAGAATTTGTAACCTGTTACTGTGGGGTGGAGTGTTCCATAGATGTTCGTTAAGTCCATCTGTTCTAATGTGTTGTTGAGTGCCTCTGTCTCCTACTTATTTTCTGTCTGGTTGATCTGTCCTTCATAGTGTGCATTGTGTTGAAGTCTCCTAAAATGAATGCATAACATTCTATTTCCACCTTTAATTCTGTTAGTATTTGTTTCACATATATGTGATCCTCTGTTGGGTGCATAGATATTTATAATAGTTATATCCTCTTGTTGTACTGACCCCTTTATCATTATGTAATGTCCTTCTTTGTCTCTTGTTACTTTCACTGTTTTGAAGTTTTGTCTGATACAAGTACGGCAACACCTGCTTTTTTTCTCCCTATTGTTTGCATGAAATATTTTTTTCCATCCCTTCCTTTTTAGTCTTTGTGTTTTTTTGGTTTGAAGTGAGTCTCTTGTAGGCAGCATATAAATGGGTGTTGCTTTTTTATCCATTTAGTGACTCTGTGTGTTTTGATTGGTGCATTCAGACCAGTTCATTTAGGGTGATTATTGATAGGTATGTACTTATTGCCATTGTAGGCTTTAGTTTCGTGGTTGCCAAAGGTTCACGGGTAATTCCCTTACTATCTAACAGTCTAATTTAACTCACTTCATATGCTATTACAAACACAGCCTAAAGACTTTCTTTTTTTTCCTCCTCCATTCTTTATATATTAGATATCATATTCTGTACTCTTTGTCTATCCCTTGATTGACTTTGGGAGTAGTTGAGTTGATTTTGCATCTGCTTAGTAATTAATTGTTTTACTTTGCTGTGGTTTTATTTCCCCTGGTGACAGCTATTTAGCCTTAGGAATACTTCCATCTATAGCCGCCCCTCCAAAATGCACTGTAGAGGTGGTATGTGGGAGGTAAATTCTCTCAGCTTTTGTTTATCTGAAAATTGTTTAATCCCTCCTTCAAATTTAATTGATAACCTTGCCAGGTAGAGTATTCTTGGTTCAAGGCCCTTCTGTTTCATTACATTAAATGTATCATGCCACTCCCTTCTGGCTTGTAAAGTTTCTGTTGAGAAGTCTCATGATAGCCTGATGGGTTTTCCTTTGTATGTGATCTTTTTTCTCTCTCTGGATGCATTTAAAAGTCTGTCCTTATCCTTGATACTTGCCATTTTAATTATTATATATCTTGGTGTTGTCCTTCTTGGGTCCCTTGTGTTGGGAGATCTGTGCACCTCCATGGCCTGAGAGACTCTTCTTCCCCAGACTGGGGAAGTTTTCCTCATTTTTCTATTTTCTTTAAAATCAAAATCTGGTAGGACTTAAAAGTTGTGCTATTTCACATATCCTAAGATCATATCAAAAAGTTATCTGTTGTCTTGGATAGTATAGAATTTACTAAAGTGGATTTTAGAATAAATATTTGTTTCTCTTTTAAAACCCTAGGAAAGTTGATATTAACAAGCAATTGATATGCAAGAAAATTACCTGTACTTTAAAAAAATATATCTGTTAACTGAGACACTTCATTGTATTTTATTTTTGTTTGTGTTAATTTTTAGTTTTATTACTCAAATTGTTTTAGGCAAAGGGAAAAAAAGAGTTAATTAGGTCTAAAAATGAGTGATTCCCATCCAACCCTATTCAATCCCTCTAATGGCACACTCTTTCAATACTTTGAGCAATTTCTCATAGTCCATATTTCTACTTATTTCCATTCTGGCACTTTCTCCACATATTAATAATTGCTCATTTGCTTGCATTTATTTGCCCAAGATTATTATTTTCCCCCATATCATCCAGCATGTCTGTCTGATGGCTAGGTACGGCAGACACTGCATCATATTCTTGGTGCTTCCCATCTTTGTATGCTGGGTCCCATGTAGCTGCGATTGCTCTTTGCTTCTCTCCTACATCGAATCCTGTTTTGTAGATCCTTCATTTGCCTTAAACATGTCATCTAGTAGTTGCCTATAAAAGGATAAGGAAGATACCTTAATGGTTTTTTCTTTTAAGGTTTTCATGTTGTCAGTATGTCTTTAATCTGTCCTTACCCCTGATAAATTCTTTCCTGATGAAAGAGTTATGGATTGGAAATAATTTTTTCTCTCAACTTTGAAGTCATTATTTTCTCTCTTTCCTAGTGTTCAGTGCTGTAGTAAAAAATCTAATGCCATTTTTATTCTCATTCTTTTATGTACAAACTATTTTTTTCCTGTAGAATTTTGCAGGATTTTCCTCTGATAATCAGGCTCCTTGATATGGGTGTTTTATGTTTGTGGTGCCAGGACTGGGTGTCCTTCAATCAGGAGGAGATTCTGCATTCAATTCTGAGAGTTGTTTTCATGTATCATTGGTACTTTCTTTCTCTCTCATTTTTTCTGTTTCCTCTTTCTGAGTTCTTTGTTTATTTAGTTCTGGACTTCCTTAGTTCAATTTCTAATTTTGTTAACTTCTCTGAACCATTTGTCATCATTTTTGCCATTTTCTCCCCTTTATTCTCCGGTAGATATTTTCAACTTTATGTTCCAATTTTTCTCTTTACAATTCATGTTTCTTGAATTTTACTTTTTCACAGACTTCTTGCTTTGAGGACATCTTTTTACAATGTTTTTGATAGCTTTTAAAACAATTTGGTCTTCTTATCCCTCTGTAACCTTTTCTTTCCCACCCATCCATCCTTCCTATCTTCTTCTTCTAAATTTGTTTAGGTTTTATTTCTTCCAGTTTGAGGCTTCCCTTAAAGGTCTAGTGATTTGGGCTATCATTTCATATTTAAGAGCGAAACTGTAAGAGTTCATCAGAAGTCCTGAGTGAGTGTTCAAGAAGAAATTGTTGGGTAGGATTCAAGAGCAATCCAGCAGGATACTGGCCTTTACCTGGAAGAAAATCCCATATGCTGAGTTGGTTTGTTTAACCATTCTGTTTCTCCAGGGTGGAATTCTCTAGGTTTCTCTCTTTGGGGCAGGGACTTTAAGTCTGGGTAAGAAAAGGAGGCTGCTCTTACTCACCCACTATTTTTAGCCCCATACAGCTTCTCTGCCTTCCCCTGTAACTCCAGCCTCTGCAGCTTGGTTTCTGCAAAGAACAAGGCTGTGGTCCTGACAGGAGTCGGAGCCAGGTTAGTCCCTGCCTGGGCAGAGCATAAGATTTCAGTCAGTGCCCTGTTCACAGTTGCCTCCTATGGAACCTGCACCATGGTATCGTGATCCTCTCAGAGGTTCTTTGGAGCAAACTGACCTCTGCTGACTCTTAAACTATAATTTTTATAATTTCTCCTGCTTTGTTAAATCACATATCACTCCTCCAACTCTGTCTTCCCAATACTAGTGTAAATGTTTTGCCTGCTTGAAACAGGCTTTGGTTTTTTTTTTACTTGGGTTTTGATAAGATGAGGAGATTGACACATGTTGTCAATATCCATGCTTAACCAGAACTTATTGTTGAATTTGAACTGATTCAGAGTTTAGCAATATTATGATGTTAATCTAGCTAACCTCTCAAGAAAATGCAATGTCCAGTTATGTAAGTGTTGCGACTAATGAAGATGAGCCTTAAATAAGATCTGCATAATGGAATAACTATATTCATAAATGTTAAGCATAACATGTTTTCTTTATATAAATCAGAATTTAAAATATGTGGTCTTTTAAATCAATTTCTGATTTCAAATATTACTATCTCAATTATCGGGGCGTTGGATAGATAGGTCATATGTAGATAGGTAGGTAGATAGATAGTAGATATATAGATGGATGGACGTGTATAGTGTTCATCTCACTGCTGCTAAGGTTTTTTAAATGTGGCAGAGCTATTCTTAAAGGACATGAATAACAATGCAGATAGTTGAAGAAATTCATGTCATTGCTGTCAGTTTCTGATTCGTAGATGATAAATATGGCCTGAAATATTAAGTTGTTGGGGAACTCACTTCTACCAGTTATGCTGAAAATGGTAGACTGTCCCAGAGCAGGAATAGTAAATGGTGCCAAAGATGGACTTAGAACTATAAAGATTCCCTGAGTGGATTTGCAGCAGTTTCATTCCAAACCCAAACCATAGAGAACACTGGATATATAATTATGTTTGCATTTGGCTCCTTTTTATTTGTATTCTTTTTCTTGGCTTCAGACTGTTTAAGAGTTAGAATGTCCTTAGTCTTTTATTTACTTGTGATGTTCAAAATTGTCCGAGTTTGTAGATTTAGGACTAGAGAACAAACCTCAGATTAACTGAGCTGTTGAAGGTCCTTTTGTTAGAATATAATGGGTTCTATTTACCCATCTAAACAGATCTTCAGTTTGTTATTTGCACTAAAGCTCGCCTACATTTTTCAGTAAGGAAGCACGATTAGGAATCAAATCCACTGATCCTCTTGTTACAAAAGCAGTATTTACTCCAAGACAGGATATTTTGATGTTAGCAATTTTTAAAGCAAGTTTTCCAAAAAAGTATAGGGTAAAACTAAGAGATAAATAAACATCCAATAAACATCCAGGATACATCTCTAAAATTATTGGGTCTCCTTCTCCAGAACTAAATAACCATCAGTTCAGATAACTAAAAATTATCTAAAACCATACTGAATGGAGAAAATTGAGTTACTCTCCCAGAATCTGTCTTAGAATCTGTGGCAAGATAAAACCTAAAGTTCATTTTTGAAACTGAAATATGTATTTTTTAGTCCAAATAAACACATTCAAGTTTGACTTTAATATTGAAAGTTGTCTGGAAGGGCTAATTTTCTCTCAGATCAGATCAATTAAGAACATTACGAGGCTGTTTTGCAAATAAATACTCTTCCACAGTCCTTAAATTTCACGTGGGCCTGCAGAGTGAGAATATGGAATTTTTCCTGTAAGGCTTTCAGACAATCTCGTCCTTAAAGTTCATATAATCTAGGAGCTGTGCTTTTGCAGTTAAAGGGGAGGGTAGCCTTTCCCGAAAACTTAGGCATTCATATTGCTCAGGCTTAGAAGACATTTCTTCTTTTACTATTGTCATATTTTTTTTCTAAATCAAGACATTTGCCAGTAAAAATAAACAAAAACCTGAAAACTCTGATCCAGTGTTTGTACCATTTGCTTTAAATTATTTTGCAAAATAAATTTTACTAAATTTTGATCACTTAAGCGTGGGCAAATGTGGGAAGATATCAGGGATTTATAAGAAAATGTTTTCAATGGAAAAAATATTTTAAAATAAATATAAATGTGAAAGCTATTAAACAGTTGATATGCAACTTTCACCTTCTGGGAAAATACATGTAAATTTTCTTATTTTATCCATATTAGTTTCCAGAACCTTGCTGATGAAAATTTAAGAACCTTGCACTATCATTCTATATTTAAGCCAGAAAATGCACAAGAGTTTTGTGGGAGGGCTAAATACGCACAGGGTTAACTCTGTGCTCCCAAGTATCCTATACTAAGCATGAAACAGACTGTTCTATCAAGGCTCCCCCTGTTTTTTTTAGTCATTATTAGACATTAGACAACTCTAGAGGAATAAAAGTAATGGCATTTTATATATATATCTCTTTTTAAACATGGAAAGGCTTTCTGGGTGAGTACAGGGCAGCTTCCACTTTGTAAGCTGCAAAAACCTGGACAAAGTCATAAATTGTCTGCTGTAGCCAAAGTTCCTTTTAATGTATTTAAATTCTATTTTCTCAACCATGCTAAGTGGGCAAAACTCTGTGAAAGTGATGACCATGTGAAACAAGTTCAGTAGCATCCAAAAATTAACACAGAAACTGAGTGTTTATTTAATTGTATTGAATAATTGTTACCATGCTACTGAGTCGTGGCAGATAAACGGGAAGTCAGTTTATCTAAAGGATACATGGAAGATAGTAAAATGTATTTGCTCTGAACTCCCAATCAGGTTTGGGCTCAAATCTCAGCTCTGCTCCTGAAAAACTACATGATCTGGGTACGTTTGTTAACCTCTCAAGGACTCAGTTTCCTAGAAAATGGGATTTAGACCTAGTCCCTATGTTATGAAATGATGCAGTAGAAAGTTTAGCAAAAGCATTGCCAGTATGCTACAGGTATTGGTGTTTAATTATGACTATAATTAGTATCAGCTCTACATATGAAACTGTATGGAAGAAATGGATTGAGAACATCCCCTTTCTTAGCTCCCCTAAATTCTTGTCCTTCCTCTTTAGAGACCCTTTATTAGCACAAGTGTGAATCCTAAAGTTAACACAAACAGGAGAATTCTTCATTGGATGACAATAAGGAAAGGATTACGTACAAGGATCAGATTAACCATGTTGATGCAATTCAAGAGTTGACTCCAGCAAGTAGCTTCTCTCTAAGTAATTTCCCAAACAAGCCAAGATTTCTTGTCAAATGTCCCCATCTCATTTTTGGAACCCACATCCCCTCCCAAGTATGGGTCTTTCTTCTCCAACTAGGCCTACCCACAAAATCAAAATGTGTCCTTTCTTCTTTCCAAATGAGCCATGCCTAGACTGCCTACAAACTGTAGTAAAGTTGGAATAAAGCTTCACTATTCTGGGACTAAGCTACTTGGACTTCCCCCAATTCACCACCTGCTGGGAACTTCACGTCATGTGCACACCACTCTCTCAGCCTACCCCCTTCATTTACCTGCTCTGGAGATAGCTCTTCATCCTTCAAAACATGGTTTACATTTTACCTTCTCTCTGAAATATTCCAGGATGACTCAGGAAAAGTTATTTACTTTTTCCCTTGTGTTTCTAGAGCCAATTGTTCTGTATTTTAAAATTATAGTATCTGCCACCATGTCAGTTAACACATGTATTCCTCCACTGGACAAAAGGCCAAGGTCTGTGTGATTCTCCCCTGTAGCTTTTACGTCCTCAGCCCAGGCCTGGAGAACTGCAGGTCCCCGACAAGGGCTGTAAGGAGGACGGCTATTGATTATTCTCTTCTGAAATCAGTGGAACTGGCTTTGGACCTAGCTAAATATTGACCAAGTAGCATAGTCTTTTCTTGCCATTGCAAGAGTGGGTGCGAATGATCCTAAAACCACTGTATCTCTGGAGGACAGAGGGGTGCCTTTGATGGCATCCCTCTGTGGGTATTCTGTGGAAAAATAGTAACATGGAGGATGGGACAGAAGTTTTGCCATCAGACAGCCTAGGTGTAAGTATCACCCCAGCAGCCATCTGACAGGGGAGGTCTGCACTCATTACTTCTCACTAGTCCTTGGTTACCCTCAACAAAACCATGCAGATGTGAGCAGTAACTGAGATGGTGCATATACAGAGCTGAGCAAAAGTGTGACAAGGGATTTCTAGGACTCCTCCTCCTCCAGGAGCTCGGTGTGGGGCTGGAGAAGACCTGGGGTGGCAGAGAAGTGGGGACTAAAGATGTGCAGCAACATCAGGAACTGTAACACAGGATTGCGCATGGACACTAATTAAGGAAAAGCTGCACCAACCGTCTTATTTGGTGAATCACATTCAAAATTAAATACTTCATTTTACTTAGCAGCTATACACAGATGGCATCTAGGCTGTGTCTTACGAGTGTGTTCTATTTCCTTTCACTTGAACATCCAAAAGAGAAATCTTTACTCTCTTCTCTGTGAATATTTTAATAGTGTTTGGTTAACATAGCACAGTAATTATTTCTATCTGATTTTCACAAGAGCCTATATTTTTATTTTTTATTTGTTTTACTGAGGTACATACAATAAAATGAATAAGTCTTCACGTAAAGCCTGATGAATTTTGACATGTGTATACACTCCTGTAATCGTTGCTGAGATCAAGATATCAAACATTCTCACTAATTTTCTTCCCTGTCACTGATTTCACACAATGGCTCCCCCTCCCTGATGACAGCGACCAGTATGTTCTCTGTGTCTGTGAGTCTATTTCTGTTTTGTTTGTTGGTTTGTTTGTTTGTTTCAGTTCCACATATAGGTGAATATTATGGTACTTGTTTTTGACTTGTTTCATTTAGCAAAATACCCTCTAGGTCCACCCATGTTGCCACAAATGGCAGGATTTCATTCTTTTTTATAAGAGGATTATATTATATATTTATTTTTAAGCAAGGCAGTTAGCATAGGATTAAGATTATTATGATAAATAAAATTAATGTTCACCATCCACAGACTTTATCTTAGTTACTACAGAATCAATATATTTTCTCAACCACAAACATGTTATCATGCTGTATGCCATGTGGTAAATCTATGACATCTCCTTGAGATTCACTGACCGATTCTATTGTCTTCAGACACAGGCTAAGTTTAAAACATAGCGGTACTCACAGCAGAGTATTTCGTCGTGTGTGCTGCATTACCTGTTCTATTTTATACACTGGCCTCGGGAAGTAGAGTAAATCCTTTGGCTCACACTGCAGCCAGAGAGGGAGGCTGGTTGGAATCCATGCCAGAGAGGCCTGGCACATGGCGCTGCTCCCCTGGCAGCCTGCGTCGGAAGAAGCCAGAGAGGAGGCCTGCTTTGGTGCACACAGGTTGTCTCCACAGAAGGAGCTGCTCAGAGCAATTGCCCTGCTAAAGGAGATTTAAAATGGTCAGTTTTCAAATTACAAGACAACACAATATATTAAGATTCACTTACTGAACTGATCATCACCAAGTAGGCTATTTTCATCATTTATCACACTCCAGCAGAAAAAAACAAGTATGTACTAAAAATGTGCCAAAATTTGTCAGTTATACACCTCTAAAGATGAAAATTCTAATTCAAGATATCTCTTGAAGTCCATGTAGGGTTCTTTCCTTCGTTCCCTCCTCCTGAGTAATTAGAAAATGATTTTCAGTTTCAGACTGTATGAAAAAATTCCTGCTTCATTCATGATGACACTGCTTTAGGTAACTGTCCTTTTCCTTGGGATTTAACATCGCACCTACTAAGCTTGCCTCAGGATAAAATGCCAAGTTTTATGGACTGATTAGAATTTTTCATTGAAGTATTATTGCTGTTCTTTTTTTGCCCCCAAATTTTTGTTTTGGTATTATTAATGTACAACTACATGAGCAACCTTATGATCACTAGACTCCCCTTATTATCCAGTCCCCACCACCACATACCCCATTACACTCACTCCATCAGCGTAGTAAGCTGCTATAGAGTCACTACTTGTCTTCTCTGTGTTACACTGCCTTCCCTGTATCCCCCACCCTCACCACCTCTACATTATCAGTGCTAATCGTAATACCCTTTTCCCCCGTTATCCCTCTCTTCCCACATATCTTCCCCAGTCCCTTTCCCTTTGGTAACTGTTAGTCCATTCTTGGGTTCTGTGAATCTGCTGCTGTTTTGTTCCTTCAGTTTTTTCTTTGTTTCTTATACTCCACAAATGAGTGAAATCATTTGATACCTGTCTTTCTCTGCCTGGCTTATTTCACTGAGCAAAATACCCTCTATCTCCATCAATGTTCTTGCAAATGGTAGGATTTGTTTTCTTCTTATGGATGAATAATATTCCATTGTGTATGTGTACCACATCTTCTTTATCCATTCACCAACTGAGGGACACTTAAGTTGCTTCCATGTCTTGGCTATTGTAAATAGTGCTGCGATAAACATAGGAGTGCATATGTCTTTTTCAAACTAGGCTGCTGCATTTTTAGGGTAAATTCCTAGGAGTGGAATTCCGGGGTCAAATGGTATTTCTATTTTGAGTTTTTTGAGGAACCCCCATACTGCTTTCCACATGGTTGAACTTAATTTACATTCCCACCAGCAGTGTAGGAGAGTTCCCCTTTCTCTACATTCTCACCAACATTTTTTGTTGTCTTTTGGATGGTGGCCATCCTAACTGGTGTGAGGTGATATCTCATTGTGGTTTTAATTTGCATTTATCTGATGATTAGGGATGTGAAGCATCTTTTCATGTGCCTGTTGGCCATCTGAATTTCTTCTTTGGAGAAGTGTCTATTCAGATCTTCTGACCATTTTTTAATTGGCTTATTTGCTTTTTCTTTGTTGAGGTGCATGAGCTTTTCATATAATTTGGATGTCAACCCCTTATGGGATATGTCATTTATGAATATACTCTCCCATACTGTCGGATGTCTTTTGTTCTACTGATGGTGTCCTTTGCTGTACAGAAGCTTTTTAATTCGATATAGTCTCACTTGTTCAATTTTGCTTTTGCTTCCTTTGCCCAGGGAGATATGTTCATGAAGAATTTGCTCATGTTTATGTCCAAGAGATTTTTGCCTGTTTTCTTCTAACAGTTTTATGGTTTCATGACTTACATTCAGGTCTTTGACCCATTTTGAGTTTACTTTTCTGTATGGGGTTAGACAACAATCCAGTTTCATTCTCTTGCATGTAGCTGTCCAGTTTTGCCAACACCAGTTTTTGAAGAGGCTGTCATTTCCCCATTGTATATTCATGGCTCCTTTATCGTACATTAATTGACCATATGTGCTTGAGTTTATATCTGGGCTCTCTAGTCTGTTCCATTGGCGTATGGGTCTGTTCTTGTGCCAGTACCAAATTGTCTTGATTACTGTGGTTTTGTAGTAGAGCATGAAGTTGGGGAGCATAATTCCCCCCACATTATTCTTCCTATTTGGCGTCTTTTGCGGGTCCATATGAATTTTAGAACTACTTTCTTTAGTTCATCGATGAATGCTGTTGGTATTTTGATAGGGATTGCATTGAATCTGTAGATTGCTTTAAGCAGGATGGACATTTTGGCAATATTAATTCTTCCTATCCATGAGCACGGGATGTATTTCCATTTATTGGTGTCTTCTTTAATGCCTCTCATGAGCATCTTGTAGTTTTCAAGGTATAGGTCTTTCACTTCCTTGGTTAGGTTTATTCCTAGGTATTTTATTCTTTTTGATGCAATTGTGAATGGAATTTTTTACCTGATTTCTCTTTCTGCTAGTTCATCATTAGTGTATAGGAAAGCAACAGATTTCTGTGTATTAATTTTGTATCCCACAACTTTACTGAATTTAGATATTAGATCTACTAGTTTTGGAGTAGATTTTTTAGGGTTTTTTTTATGTACAATATCATGTCATCTGCAAACAGGAACAGTTTAACTTCTTCCTTGACAATCTGGATGCCTTTTATTTCTTTGTGTTGTCTAATTGCCATGGCGAGGACCTCCAGTATCATGTGGAATAAAAGTGGGGAGAGTGGGCATCAATCTCAAAGGGAAAGCTTTCAGCTCCTCACTGTTAAGTATGATGTTAGCTGTGGGTTTGTCATATATGGCCTTTATTATATTGAGGTACTTACCCTCTATACCCATTTTGTTGAGAGTTTTTATCATGAATGGATGTTGAATTTTGTTGAATGATTTTTCAGCATCTATGGAGATGTTCATGTGGTTTTTGTCCTTTTTGTTGATGTAGTGGATGATGTTGATGGAATTTCGAATGTTCTACCATCCTTGCATCCCTGGGATGAAACCCACTTGATCATGATGGATGATCCTTTTGATGTATTTTTGAATTTGGTTTGCTAATATTTTGTTGAGTTTTTGCATCTATGTTCATCAGGGATATAGGTCTGTAATATTCTTTTTTTTTGTGGTGTCTTTGCCTGGTTTTGGTATTAGAGTGATGTTGACCTTGTAGAATGAGTTTGGGAGTATTCCCACCTCTTCTACTTTATGGAAAACTTTAAGGAGGATCGGTATTGTCTTCACTAAATGTTTGATAAAATTCAGCAGTGAAACCATGTGGTCCAGGGGTTTTGTTCTTAGGTAGTGTTTTGATTACCAGTTCAATTTCTTTGCTGGTAATTGGTCTATTCAGATTTTCTGTTTCTTCCTGGGTCAGCCTTGGAAGGTTGTAGTTTTCTAGAAAGTTGTTTATTTCACCTAGGTTATGCAGTTTGTTAGCATATAATTTTTCATAGCATTATATCATAATTCTTTGTATTTCTGTGGTGTCTGTAGTGATTTTTCCTTTCTCATTTCTGATTCTGTTTATGTGTGTAGACTCTGTTTTATTCTTGTAAGTCTGCCTAAGGGTTTATCTATTTTGTTTATTTTCTTGAAGAACCAGCCGCTGCTTTCATAGATTCTTTCTATTGTTTTAGTTTTCTCAATTTTATTTATTCCTGCTCTAATCTTTATTATGTCCCTCCTTCTACTGACTTTGGGCCTCATTTGTTCTTCCTTTTCTAGTTTCATTAACTGTGAATATAAACTGTTCATTTGGGATTGTTCTTCTTTCCTCAGGTAAGCCTGTATTGTAATATATTTCCATCTTAGCACAGCCTTCACTGTGTTCAACAGATTTTGCGGTGTTGAATTATTGTTTTCATTTGTCTCCATATATTGCTTGATCTCTGTTTTTATTTGTAATTGATCCATTGATTATTAAGGAGCATGTTATTAAGCCTCCATTTGTTTGTGTGCTTTTCATTTTCTTTGAGTAATTTATTTCTACTTTCATATCTTTGTGATCTGAGAAACTGGTTGGTACAATTTCAATCTTTTTGAATTTATCGAGGCTATTTTTGTGGCCTAGTATATGATCTATTCTTTAAAATGTTCTGTGTGCACTTGAGAAGAATGTGTATCCTGTTGCTTTTGGATGGAGTGTTCTGTAGATGTCTGTTAAGTCTATCTGTCCTGATATGTTGTTCAGTGCCTCTGTCTCTTTTTATTTTCTGACTGGTTAATCTGTCCTTTGGAGTGAGTGGTATGTTGAACTCTCCTAGAATGAATGCATTGCATCCATTTCCCCTTTAATTTTGTTAGTATTTGTTTCACATATGTAGGTGATCCTGTGTTGGCTGCATAGATATTTATAATAGTTATATCCTCTTGTTTGACTGACCTTTTATCATTATGTCCTTCTTTGTCTTTTGTGACTTTCTTTGTTTTGAAGTCTATTTTGTCTGATACAAGTACTGCAACTCTGCTTTTTTCTCCCTATTAGTTGCATGAAATATCTTTTCCATCCCTTTATTTTCAGTTTGTGTATGTCTTTGTGCTTCAAGTGAGTCTCTTGCAGGCATAATATAAATGGGTCTTGTTTTTTTATCCATTCAGTGACTCTATGTCTTTTTATTGGTGCATTCAGACCATTTCCATTTAGGGTGATTATCAATAGGTATGTATTTATTGCCATTGCCTGCTTTAGATTCGTGGTTACCAAAGGTTCAAGGGTAATTCCCTTACTATCTAATAGTCTAATTTGACTTACTTCCTGTGCTATTACAAATACAGCCAAAAGATTCCTTTTTTTTTCTCCTTTTTCTTCCTCCTCCATTCTTTATATGTTATGTATCATATTCTGTACTCTTTATCTATCCCTTGGGTGTCAGCTATTTAGCCTTAGGAATACTTCCTTCTTTAGGAGTCCCTCCAAAATGTACCATAGAGGTGGTTTGTTGGAGGTAAATTGTCTTAGCTTTTGCTTATCTGAAAATTGTTTAATCCCTCCTTCAAATTTAAATGTTAACCTTGCTGGGTAGAGTGTTCTTGGTTAGAAGTCCTTCTGTTTTGTTGTATTAGATACATCATGCCACTCTCTTCTGGCCTGTAAGGTTTCTGTTGAGAAGTCTCATGATAGCCTGATGGGTTTTCCTTTGTATGTGATCTTTTTTCTCTCTCTAGTTGCTTTTAAAAGTCTTTCTTCATCCTTGACATTTGACATTTTAATTATTATATGTCTTGATGTTGTCTTTCCTGGGTCTCTTGTGTTGGGAGATCTGTGCATCTCCATGGGTTGAGAGACTATCTCCTTCCCCAGACTGGGGAAGTTTTCAGCAATTACCTCCTCAATGACACTTTCTATCCCTTTTTCTCTCTCTTCTTCTTCTGGTACCCCTATTATGCGAATATTTTTCCATTTGGATTGGTCACAGTTTTCTCAATATTCTTTCATTCTTAGAGATTCTTTTTTCTCTCTGTGCCTCAGCTTCTTTGTATTCCTCTTCCCTAACTTCTATTCCATTTACCGTCTCTTCTACTACATGTAATCTGCTTTTAAATCCCTCCATTGTATGTTTCATTTCAGATATGGAATTTCTTAATGATTGAATCTCCATTTTAAATTCGTCCCTGAGTTTTTGAATATTTTTCTGTACCTCCATAAGCATGTTTATGATTTTTATTTTGAACTCTCTTTCAGGAAGATTGGTGAGTTCTGTTTCATTTAGCCCTTTTTCTGAGGTTTGTGAAATTTTGGTCTGAGCCATGCTCTTTTGACATTTCATATTTCTGATTGGTGCCCACTAGTGCTCAGAAGCTCCAGTCTCTAGAGCTGCTCAGCCCCTAGAGTGAGGTTGGGGGTCATATGGGAGCAGAGCTGGTGCCTGAGAGAAGGAAAATCTGTTTCCTGATTCCCATCTGCCGTGCCTGTCTCCCGTATCAGAGCCAGTGGGCCGAGCACACAGGTGTAAGCCTCTGTGCTTTGTGTCTCTAGCTGTTGTAGGTGGGGCCTCCCTCTGACTGACTTGATGCCAGCGCAGTGACTGCCGGTTTGCAAGCCAGTGCCTTCAGTCCAGGAGGAAGATTCTGCAGGCTGCATATCACTGTGGGGGGCCTCGGAGCTGAGTAGCCAGCCAGGGGGATGGAACACCTGAATCTCCTCAAAGTTCCCAATCGGCTGGGCAGAGCGCACCCAGACAACTTTGTCCCTCTATCCCTTCTCCCGCCAGCAAGCTCCATGCAAGCCCTGCCCCTTCAGCAGCCCTCTTGCCACTAAGAAGCCTCCTGGACCACTTGCCTTTCTCTTGTCCAAGAGTGGTGGTGTGTAGATCCCGTCCTCCACAAATGGCTGGAATCGGTCTCTCAAGCACTCTGCCTGTCCCAGCTCCCCATCCTCCAGAGCACCACACAATATAGGTTTCTTCTCACAAAGCAGATCTCCAGGGCTAGGTGTTCAGCAGCCCCAGGCTTCCACAACCTCCCCCACTCCATTTCTCTTTCTCCTGCCAGTGAGCTGGGGTGGTGGAAGGGCTAGGGTCCCGCCGGATCAAGGCTTTGGTATGTAACCCTGTTTGTTGAGGTCTGCTCTGTTCGTGAGGTCTGTATGCAGCCTGGTGCAGCCTTCTTTCCTGTTGCTGTTTCAAGATTAGTTATAATAACTACATTTTTGTACTATAGGTGGTTTTTGGAGGACTTCTCTGTCTCACCTCTCACGCCGCCATCTTGAATGGAATCTATCCCAAACTCTCTTAATGGCCAGTTTCCAGTGATATCATTTATTCATGTTCTTTGCCAGTGAATAACACATTTATTAAGAACCTAATATGAGCCAGACACCTCTAGATGCTAGTTAACTACAGTTGATCCTTTCAAACTTCAGTGGGGATCTTGTTGAAACAGATTCTGATTCATAAAATCAGGGGTGGTGACCAAGATCTTGCATTTTCTGTTTATAGTGCTGGAAACAGGACCACCTAACCTGTTATATGAATTTAAGATAATATCCCTAAAAAGAGATCTAGTTTCCATTCAATGTTCATAAGAGAACAGAGCAAACTGTAAACAGTAATATTTTTCAGCTGAAGTTTGGATTTTTTATGAATTTTTAAGTAATTTGAGGGACTTACTGGAAAAGAAGTGGGTCCTCTTAGGAAAAAGTCTTAGCAAAAAAGTCTAAAAGGAATTTTATTTCTTAGGCTACATAGAATCATTATCTAATGACTAATGAAGTGATATGTAGAAAAGATCTTCTTGGCTTTGGACTACGTGAAGAAATAAAAGTTACTTTTTACCCAATACTGAATTGCATTTATTCAACCTTAATTGCAAACTTACTAAAAACTTGAATGATGCGTAAAATACTGAAATTGTGTTTTATTCTGAAAATTGCATACAGTTATTAAAATGTATTTTTAAGTTTAATTTTTGGTATTGGCATACTTGAAAAAAAAAAAGTCGTATTTCCTGGGCTTCTCTCCGAAAGCACAAATCCACTTACCAGAAATTTCACAAGTAGAGGTTTCCATTTGGAAGGTGAAGTTCAGAAAGCAAAATCCCGGAGAAGATAGCATGAGATTATTCAGTACATTCCTAATTTATTTGAGTTTCCATGCCTGGAGAAAATTTGGTTGGAAATTTTACAACCCTAAGATGAACGCTGAGTGAGGCATAGTTATTTCCAGTTTTCTTACATGAAGCTGAAAAACCACCTCAGTTAATCAGGATAGAGCCCTGCGTCACAACGGCCAGTTTCATTTCAGTTTGATGCATAATGCCTTTTTTGGTTTCACATCAAACATTCTGTGTTCAACCTCACTAAAACTCTTGTTATTCACAACTTTATGTGGGAACGTAAAAACTCAAGGGGACACTACCTAATTTGTCCCTGAGATGAAAAGCAGAGTGATATCTCTAAATTAAGATTTTCTCTAAAGTTGTACAGTATTGTAAGTTTTAAGTGTATACTATAGAGTTTTTCTTGTGATATTTTTTCGTGATTCTCTATATTTGCAGCACACACCAATACATTGAAAACACTCAGATTTCCAGTTTCCCATGCCCTCGCTTTAAGTGTTGTCTAAAATTTAATAGCAACCCCAGATTCACAACTGTATTTTTAACTATTAAGCCTACAGATGATTGCTAAATAAAACTATGCTTTTTCTTCCTTAAATTCTGCTAGGGAACATCTAGTTGTAGTTGCAAAGCATGCAACCTACAAACATTTTCTTAGTTATCAAGGAGCCCCTCTCCTCAGCTATGTCTGTCTCCAAAGTGATATAAAAAGGCTGCTCTTCCTCCAATATCACAAAGGCCTTCACAAAGCCCACGAAAATGCAAAGCACAACCACACTTGCCATTCCCATAGCAAATGTTTATCAAAATTGGCTACTGTCAGAGCAATTTTAAAATATGTTAAAAATGATATGCCCACGTTTTCCTGTATTCATTCTTGTGAGGGAAAAGTAGCTGCACATTCTTAGCCAGCCTCCTCAGTTTTACTGAGAGAATTCCCTTGTGCTATGGGTTCATTCAAAGCCAGGAGTATCGCTTTACACAGTTTTTCATTGTACTCAAGGGACGTTTATGGAAATGTTACAGAAATAAGCTACAAATGGAAACCTGGCCTTCTGCCAAGCTGTGTGTCTCCCTCCTGGTCTACCAGCATTTCTTTTCCCCTTCAGCACTTAATGTGCTCTACAGAGTAGGGAACATTTATCTAAGGCTAATTTTAGAAATACAAAATACAGCAATTACCCCTCAAACAATATTGATGATGTTACACATATCATTGTAGCTGTGTGCCAGACATCTTTTTAAATGTGTTACATGTGTCAAATATAAATACTTTTCTAAATGCTTTACAGAGACTGACTCATTCAGCCCTCATGACATCTCCTGTGCTGGGCCCTACGAACATGTCCATCGCACAGATGAGGACACTGAAGCCCAAGGAGGCGAACAGACCTGCCCATCACTGAGCATTTGGAAGGTGGGCGCAGAATCAGAGCCCGGTCTTCCTGCACCAGAGTCTCTGCAGCCTCAGGCTTCACCATAGACTGTTCATGACAATTTCCCTCTGTCCACAATAAACCTGAATGAATCAGAAAGAACTGGTGGGAAAAAAAAGGTGTGGATCCATTTTCCATTTGCCTTGATTTATTTTATATTACCTATAAAGTTTTAAGCAATTATGGTGCATTTTTCTTTCAAAGATGGGTAAGTGTTTTCTTTTATTTTTCATTTACACAATATGACCGAAATAGCACATACTACAATACAGCTTTGAGAAATATAGAAGTGTGACCTTTATTTGGCTGTCCTTCCCTCTATAATCACAGTGATTTTCTTTAAAGGGTTGGGTTCCATGGGTTGAAGTAAATGTTTCAGGGTACAGAAAGGAAATAAAAGAGAGAAAGAGAAGAGTAAAGGAATGGGAAACAGAAATATTGTCCAAAATCCTGATCCATGGAAATGCCACTGTGATGCTTCCGATGGCCTTCGCTTATCACCCCGAGACGGGACACAGTCGGATGGGAAACACAAAAACAGGAATACATCCCCGGCGTGCTTTTCCCTTCTGAGCGTAGCTTAGTTGAACAGAAAATTCACAGCCAAAAATTCCGGAGTTATTCCCAGGGCTGACACTGAGTTCAGTGACCTTGGCAATCTGCCAGGCCACTGTGATTTCATCTCCTCCTCTGCAAAATTAACGGAGCACTTACCTACATCCCAGATGTTCAGGATTCAATTAATGTCAATGTTTGTGTAAAAATGAAATGCTGTTTACCCAATAAATGCCAAGTAATTCAGATTTTTTACTCCTACTCTTGGCAGGCACTATGGAGTAGAGATGAAGAAACATTAACTCACTAAAACAACTGGTAAAATCAGGGATGCTTGCAGCTTTCTTTGCAGTTTACTAAAATTGGGCAATTGTAATCATCAAAACCATTTATTGGCCCCTCACATAGTAATGATTTTCTGCATACTTCACCATATTTTACATACATTTCACTAGTTAACAATTTGCAGTTAAATACATCAACTCTACTTAAATAAAGCAGTATATTCATAGTAGTCTCCTTACACAGCTGTGCCAATGAGGATAAGGTCATGGGTTCTGCCCACAGTGAGCCTCCTGTCCATTAACTTCTAAAGCCACAGACTATACATCTACACTGTTAACCAGGCATCCTGGAAATGCATGCTGGGAATCACAGGAGACAAAAATCAATAGATCTGCATGACTCCATCCACAGTTCTGAGAAAACAACTTCATGTTTTTGCCTCACCATCTTGTGTCTATCAAAACATGGAATTAATCATCTGTGCATTCCTATCTTTAAATACACATTCACTAATTGTCTACCATGTGCAAGATAAGATGCTAAGTAAGCACTAGGAATATACTGATGAGCAACACAAAAATAGTCCTTAATAATTATAAAATTTACTCAAAATGGAATATAGACTTACTTTTAAGTAAGTGTTTATAATTAAACAGTAAATCACCACACTGGAGAAAGGTCTGGGAGACTTAACATTTCATAAAAACAAGGGAATATCTGTGCAAGGAGGTGACACATTAGCTGCAATATGACGGTGGGAAAAAGTGCGGTCCAGGCAGAGAAAATAACATGCACGATAAACCACGCAAATGAGGGGACATAAAGTTCAGTTTGGCTGGATCTCATACTGAAGCCATGTGAAGATGGAGAAGTACTTCATCCTAATAAATTGGGAAGTTATTGGAAGATTTAAGGTAAGTATATAACATGACTAGATTCATGTTTTTCAAGAAATAACTCTAAGTGGAGTTTGGAGACTCGGGGCAGGGTGAGCACAAGGGCTTACATGAGTTAAGAGGTCCTGAAATTCATGTCATGGGAGTCAATGGCAGGCTGGATGAGGGTAGTGGCCACATGCAGAGAAACAGAGTGGTCTGGCAAATGTTTGGAAAATAGAACTGGCTGAGCATAGACCTTTACTGGGTGATTGAAGGGGAAGTGAGGGAAGGGACTGAGAAGGGAAAGTGGGATCAAGGATCCTGCTAGTCAAGAGCCTCAGCAAGTATAGAGGAGACCTTCAGTGAGCTAGGAAACTGACGGCTAGACAGCCCCGAGGGAACACTTAGTGTCAGACTCACTGAGTGTGCCATGCCTGAAACCATCTCGGTGAAGACATCTGAGGGACAACTTAACATATGGCACAAGAGAGACCTGGCTAGAAATAAAGACATAGGAGTCTTCAATACATAGACTGGACATGCAGCCAAAGGAGAAGATGACATTGCACAGGGAAAGTTTACAGAATGAGAAGAAGATAAGGTCCAGGAAATAGAGAGAGAAACATCAATATTTAATGAAAGAGCAAGAAGGGCCTATAAAGGAGACTGAAGAGGGAAAGAAGAGGAAATTCAGAGTCACCATTAGAGGTTTGTGAGAAACAAGTCCTCTCACATTCTGCTGGTGGGAAACAACGTCATAATTTCTATGTCCAGCAATTTATTAATATCTGTCAATAGTAAGAATATACACATCTTTTAACCCAAACTAGCTTTCACAATTTATTCTTTATATAGACATACATATACAAAATGCCATGGCAGTGATGTTTGTAATAAGACTGAAAACAGCCTAAACGGCATACAATGGAGAACTGCTTAGATAAATCACATCACAGCCATATAATGGAATACATTACGCTTTTTTCATATTGTCTTGATGATATGATATGATAGAAAGCAAGCTGTAACACTCATATGTAGTAGGTTACTATACTTGCATGTTACATTACATACATAAAATAAATATATGTGTTATGATATTATATATGTATATGTATAGAAATGAAAAAATGGAGACAAAGAATACAGACATTCCTCTCTAGAAAGTGACTTTAAGATATGGGTTACCGCTGTTGGATAATATGGACTCAAGGGTGGCTTTGTTGAAATTAGAGACGAGCATATTCAAATGTTGATACCCAGCAGGTAGTTTGGAGGAAAAGCTGTGAATAGAGCAGAACATGAGAATGACAGTCGCACCAGGCCACGAGGAGGCAGAAGGGGCTGAGAACCAGAGCTCGGGGGAAGGACTGCCCTGGGGAGGAGCAAGGACGCCTCTTCCAAACGTAACCCATGAAAGGCAGGAAAGAATGGGTGTGTGTGGAGGCAAGGTAGATTTAGTGATGAGAAGTTAAAGAAACTACTCTTAATTAATTTTATTTTCTTTCTGGAGAAAGCCTAGAATGCTTGGGGAGGTGTAAATCAGACATCTGAGGAATTGAACAAGGTTTAAAACTGTAAATGTGACAAAAAGAAACATACCTGACTTGGCGAATCCAGGATCGCTGAACAGTGTTTGTTATACAGTTGATGATTTCCTATATCCATCATTCTCACTTCATTTATAACTTACCAAATCCTACCCAAGCCAGTTGAAGAAGGTTGACCAGGCATATCTGTTTACCTGCCTTTCCTCCCAACTTCCCACTGAAATGACAGTAATATTTACAAAAGAGTATTCTGTCCTAAAGTATTGGGAATGAGAATGGAAATCATAAAGGAACTTGAGATTTTGGTGAATTTTGGATTGAATTGATGGATAAGCCAGAGTTTAAAATGTCACAGGGTAGAATGAAAAGGTGAAAGTTTGCAAGAGACATTGAAAGTGCTGGACAGGCACTGATGGTGGTTAGGAGAGTCCAAACAGGATCAGGACATAAAACATGGAAACCAGCTAAAGGACTCTTTATCAACAACTGAAACACAGAGAAATAAGTAAGATTATATAAGCTGGTAGAGGGAAAGAACAAGTCACAAATAATGAAATAAATTGACTAGTTATCAGATTTCTCCACAGCAGCACTGTAGGATAAAAGAAAAATGGAGAAATACAACCCAGTAACTCCATTTCTAGGAATTTACCTGAAGAAAACAAAATCACAAATTTGGAAAGATATACGCTCCCCTATGTTTATTGCAGCATTATTTACAATAGCCAAGAAACAACCGAAGTGTCCATTGATAAATGAATGGATAAAGAAGATGTTGTAGATATACACAATGGAATATTATTCAGCCATAAAATAGAAAAAAATCTTGCCATTTGCAACAACATGGATAGACCTAGAGGGTATTATGCTCAGTGAAATAAGCCAGGTGGAGAAAGAAAAACACCATATGATTTCACTTATATGTAAATCTAAAAACAAAACAAAACAGAAATAGACTTATAAACACAGAAAACAGACTGGTAGTTGTCATGGTAGGGGGTGGGGTTGACCAAATAGGTGGAGATAAAAGAAGTACAAATGTCCAATTATAAAATAAATTAGTCATAGAGATGAATAGGATAGGGAATATAGTCAATAATATTGTGATATCTCTGTTTTTGGACAGATGGCAGCTACACTTAACATATGAGTTTAGTAATGTGTATAATTGTTGAATCACTATGTTATATATATGATAAGAATAGAATATTATATACCAACTATATCTCAATTCAGAAGGAAAGAAATGACTTCAAAGTCTTGATGGCAAAAAAATTGAATCTAAAATTCTGTAGCCCATGAAATGGTGAAGTATGAAAGAAAAATAAGGATATTTTTGCAAGTGCAAGGGCTTAAAGTATAGTTTTACACACTGTTTTTGACAACAAAAATCCTAGCTTATAATACTTCCCAGCAAAATGAAGCAAAAGAAGATATAGTATCTAAGAAACAGTAGATTTAATTCAAGACTGCAAAGAAGTAATTTCAAGTTGGCAGGGCCAGTTAACCTAATCAAAGTAGAATGTCTTCAACAATTATTTTAATAAATACTGTAATTAAAAACTTCAATGATTTTAGTTGTAGAGTGAAGTCATAGATTTCATTTATCACTAAGAAAAGCAAAGCAATTGGAAACACCAGGAAAATAAAAATCTGCCTAAGAAATCATGACACAAATCTATAATGGCATCAAGAAATACCATCTAAATTTAGTAGAAAAGAAAAAATTTTAAGTAATATTTAAAATTACAAATGTTATTACTAGTAGATGTACTACAAATATAGTATTAACAAAAATTGGAAGAGTGAGCAAGAAATGGGAAGAAGTTTACTTATAATGAATTAAAATTCTTAATCTTTCTTAGCAGAAAAAAATGGCTTTCCTTTCCTTTTTTACACATGCAACAAGTGAGCATAAAAGTTTATACCTATGCAAACTCAGAAGTAGCTCTTTCTTTACCTTGTAGTGTTATAGTGAAAAGAACACATGTTCTGGAATAAAACAAACTAATGTTTAAGTCCTGGGTCTGTTACTCAAAAGCTGTGTGTCCAAGGACAATTTACTTAAGCTCTCTGAACCTTAGTTGAAGAAGTAAATTACAGAGTGTCTGAAGAGCTCAGTATAGTGTTTCCTACATAGTAGGCTCTCAAGGAATAGTTATTAAGATTGCTATGATTATAGAATCTTCTTGAAACAAAAACGAAGCTGTGGTATGGCTGATGACTACTTCTTACCAGGAGGTAGCTTTATTACGAAAGTTGCAGAATGGGAAGATCTGCTGTTTAACATTTAATGCAATTAATCACTTATGTAAAAGGAACAAAAGTGCCTTACTGTCACAGAGGATGAGGGGAAATAGTGGTCCCAGTTTATAATACCCTGACCCCTGGAGGGCCCCAAAACGTAATTATTATCACAGATCTAGATGAAATATTTCTAAATTTTAAAGGACTCTACTGAAAGCTAAATAATATGTCAAATTTCTTTGCTTTTGTTTGAAATAATATTAATTCATTTGTGGGAACTCTGGTTATCTCTTGCACATCTCCTCTAGTTGGCAGTTAGTTGTTTATGCCTTGGTTAATTAAAATTGGAAATTATATTTACTACCTAATTAATGGAGTTCCTTCAGTAGAAACATAACATGGAGCCCATGTAAGGAAAATCATTGAACTGTCCTTTTAGGCTTATTTCTGCCCTACACCTCTGATTACATAGGGGTGGTTCCCTGAACACCTCTGGCCTCTTGCTCCAGCTTTAAAGCCCCCAGGGAAACAGTGGTGACCAAAGCGGTGAGCCCGGGAGGGGGCCTGCGTCCCCACAGTTGGTAGCCAGCTGCGCTCCTAGAGCTGCACATGGTTAAAGGGGAAGTTTGACCACTCGGCAGCCCATGGACAAGCTCAGTTTCAGTGTTCAGAGGGTTCAAAAGTCCACTGTTGCAATACATAGAGCTTATCTCCTAATCTTAGCTTTCATCGGTTGAAAATGTAAACTCCATCCACCTAACTTTATAGCTCTTCTCTCTCTTCCCTCTCTCTGAAAATGTTTAAGAAGGGGCAAAAAGGTCTCATTTGCTGAGTCTTCTAAAATCTCAAAATAGTACTAGGTGAGAAAAACTACGCTGAAGCCTTTTATATATCATTGAATCAGCTTGTTAAATAATTACAGACCAAGGAAAGGAGATAAACAGAAATGTGAAAACTAACATTGAAAATATATAAGTCATTGACTACCTTGCAAGACAATACTAATAACCCATAACACAGCTTGGTATCTGCAAAAAATTCTAGTGTGAGATAAACGGTCATGTTTGCACTTTTGGCAAGTGTCTTAGTCTCCAAAAAGTGATGAACTCGGCAAATAAAAAAACAAATATTCATCCTCACCCTGAACTGTGGAGATCCAGCACTTAAGCGGATCTCTCCATGTTTCTTCTTATTATGAGTTTAACAACAGGGCTGTAGCTGCCATTTTATAATTCTTGCAGACCACTCCATTTTGATATGCGGAACAAATATTTAGGTTATAACAAATAAAAAATAAGCATAAAAAATGCATGATCTGGTTCAGTATACAATAATATTTGAGGATCAAAATACATATTATACTTTTGTTAATATTGTTATTAATATTAGCCAAAGCCTTATTTTTCTTTTTAATAAAGTTAAATAAATTAATAAAATATAACTTCTAGATATCTTCCTAAAACCTAAGAATTCTAACAGCATCTTAATTATTTCTCTCCCTTCTTATTCTTCCTCCTCCATTCTTTATATACTAGGTGTTATTTTTTTTGAAACATAAACATTTTAACTTTATTTCATCATTGTCATTTAAAGCTTGATTTTATAAAACATAAAAGACATTCTAAGAAGTTTTGTATCACAAGAATTTAGACAGTAGAAATAACCATAGCTTCATGGGTTCAAGTTACATAAAAGGAAATCAAATAACTGAGAATTTCTTAAATATGGAAACCATACAAATGAAATAAAGGCAAAGGGCCTAATAGCATTATTTCACTACTCATGGATTATCATTAGACACTTTCAGGATCTAAACAAAGATTCTGAATATTCAGACTTTTGCTATATTTTATATTTAAATATCTCCCTGCATATATACTGCGTCAAGCTACTTGACCAAGAGGCTGATTTAGGAAGGTATTTAGTTTTATAGCAAATTTTTCCAACTACAGTTATTACCTTCAAAGGCATTGACATAACAATGCTGATGTAGTTATCTGTTGGTTCTCTTGTGAACCATGTGCAGTAACTTATGTCAACCCTAGGTAAACTCAAACAGACCAAAAAACTGGAACAATTATGCACAGCTCAGTGAAGTATCATGTTAAGTTTTCCCCATCTAAAAATTAACCAGTGAAAGAAAACATACCAACTGTATGTAGTTGACTTGGTTTCAGGAAAACCACATTTGAGAATTACAAAGTATATTATTGACCGTATCTCAACCTCAGTCATTGACAGGAATTTTGTAGGCCACCATACTATTTACTTTGTGGATTGTAGTAGTAAACGAACGAAGATGGACTTCTTCAGAATTGGTAATGAACAGTGGTCCCGATTCTTCCCATTTTTCAGGTACAATCAAATCTTTGTATAACTTAGTAGATCAAATGAACAAGAAACTTCCAACAGTGGCAGAAATGTCACTGTAGCTGATGATCTGTCTGATTACTGAGCGGATTTCATCTTAAATAGCTTTCTGAGACTTTTCTCTGGGTGTGCTGTCATCTTTTGCAGTCTTATCACACTCAATATCAAACTGCCATCTTTCAAGGACCTCACCACTTTCAATATTTGAGATGATTACCACCAGTTTCTGAACTGAACACTTGTATAACCAATCTTTCAGTTGTTCCACCACATGATTTAAGTATTTTATGAACTCAGGACCAGTAGTTACAAGCAGGGTAAGTCCATATTTCTGCACTCGAGTGAAGGTTTCAGATGGATATATGCCACGCTGATACAAAATGCTGTTGATTCCAAATGAGAAGAACTCAGCCATGATTTCAGCGCTCCCGCGCAGGGTGAATCCTTGCTCCCGGGAGAGCTGCAGTGCCATGACTAGGTCCAGGGACGAAGGCACGCAGTTCAACCTGGCAGACAGCGACAGCCAGGGCTCCCACAGCCTACTCCCCGCCACTCGTTTCGAAAGTATATATACTAGGTGTTTTATTCTTTGCCTTTAGTTAGTATTTGGATGGTCTGCTTTCTTTGCTATGATTTTATTTTCTCTGGTGACATCTTTTTAGCCTTAGGGGTGCTTCCCTCTAGAGCAGTCCGTTTAAGATATCCTGTAGTGGTGGTTTATAAGAGGCAAACTCTCTCAACTTTCGTTTGTCTGGAAATTTAATCCCTCTGTCATATTTAAATGATAATCGTGCTGGATACAGTATTCTTGGTTCAAGGCCCTTCTGTTTCATTACGTTAAATATATCATGCCATTCTCTTCTGGCCTGTAAGGTTTCTGTTGAGAAGTCTGATGATAGTCTGATGGGTTTTCCTCTGTAGGTGATCTTTTTTCTCTCTCTAGCTGCCTTTAATACTCTCTCTTTATCTTTGACCTTTGCCATCTTAATTATTATGTGTCTTGGTGTTGTCTTCCTTGGGTCCCTTGTGTTGGGAGATCTATGGGCTTCCGTGGACTGCGAGACTATTTCCTTCCCCAGCATGGGAAAGTTTTCAGCAATTATTTCTTCAAAGACACTTTCTATCCCTTTTTCTCTCTCTTCTTCCTCTGGTACTCCTATAATGCAAATATTGTTCCATTTGGATTGGTCACACAGTTCTCTTAATATTCTTTCATTCCTAGAGATCCTTTTATCTCTCTCTGCCTCAGCTTCCCTGTATTCCTGTTCTCTGAGTTCTATTCCATTAACAGTCTCTTGCATCTCATCCAGTCTGCTGTTAAGACCGTCGATGGCTTGTCTGATTTCTGCATTGTCTTTCCTCACTTCCCTCACTTCCTCCCTCAGCTCTTGCACATTTCTCTGTAGATCCATCAGCATGGTTATGACTTTTATTCTGAATTCTTTTTCAGGAAGATTGTGCATTTCCATCCCTTCAGGCTCCCTCTCTGGGGTTGTCTGGTTGATCTTAGTCTGGACGATATTCTTGTCTTTTCATGGCTATAGAAGTGGTCACTGGTAGTTGCCACATATGTCAGCTGGGCTCTTTGAGACTTAAGAAAAAAAAAAGAAAGAAAGAAAAAAGAAAAGAAAAAAAGAAAGAGAATAAAAAACAAAAAAAAGAAAACAAAAACAAACAAAAACGCCCACTGGGAGTAGATTCTGTGGGGATGCTCTAGGTGGCGCTGTTGCTCCACTATTCTGCAGCCATGGCTGCGCCACTCTGCAGGGCCTTTATAGCTCTGGCCAGGGTGGGAACGAACGGGAGGCTGTTGATTTCTGTGGGAAGTCTAAGTGTGGCCACCCTTTCCCAGTCCCTAGCTAAGGGGTCCGAAACTCCCCAGGACTCCCAGCCTGCTGGACTGAGTGTGCCAGGGCGATCTGGCTCCTCCGCTGGGCTCCTGTCTCTTTAAGACCGCTGAAAAAAGCGCGCGCTTTTCTTTTTTTTTTTTTCCTTCCAGAGAGCCGGCTGCAAGCACCCTGGCATGTTCCCCGCTCAGATCCTACACCCTCTGTCTCTCCAATCTCTGCTACACCGCGCGACGTGTGTCAGCGCTCCCCGTGCAGATCACTGGGGTTATTTCAGGGGCCTGTGCTTCAGCTCCCTCCTGGCTCTGAAGGCTCTCCTCCCGCCGGTGCGCTGGGGTGGGGGAGTGTTGGTTCCCGCTGGGTCACAGCTCCGTATCTCACCCACCTTGCAGGGTGCCGAGTCCTCTCATGTGTAGCTGTACGCTGTGCGCTTTCCTGTGTATTCTGATGTCTCTTGTAGGAATAGTTGTATTTGCTGTATTTTCATAGATATGTATAGTTTTGGGAGGAGATTTATGCCACCCTGCTCACACCACCATCTTCCCAGAAGTCTAACAGCATCGTAATTAAAGATGTTTTTAATAATTACAAAGATTAAATGGTTCTGCTTGCGGTATTACAAATAGATTTTTCTGTAAAAAAATAACTTCTTAAAGTTTTCTGTAAAGACTGTAGGAGCTCCAAAAAAGAAAAAGCTTTAAAACTGATCTTGACTAGTTATTTTAATAGTACCAACAGCTCTAGGCTCTGTTATCCATGCTGTTTACTCATAAAGGTTTCATAAATTATAATCTTAAAATTAAAAAAATATATAATGTATAATTAGGATCTAGGTATCTTAATTATTTTTCATGTGAAAGAATTAACTTAATAACAAAAATAGTTTATTAGGATACATGACATGACATTGAGGCACCTCTACATGATTCTTGAATTTTAGTAAAGTCTATAAAGAGTTAGTTAGTTATGGATTAATACCTGTATGCAGCTAGGAACTCAGTTTCTCATTAATAGTTACAAAATTGTTAATAATTTTCTATTATTTTTCATTGATAATTACCATGCAAAGCAGATTTACTTTTTTTTAATAGGTAATTTTGGTGAAATATTTCTTTATTTAGGAGAGAAATATTTTAGGATTGAAGTTAGATAGTAGCCTAAATGTTTTCATTATAAAATGATAGTCCCACTAATTCGATAATGTAAAAATAAAAAGTGATTTTACTGAATGTAGAACACTCCCATAAGTCATAAGACCCCATCATGTTTGACATTTTCATTTTGAGTTCTTGGGTTGCATCCTCATTGATCTTTGGTGCCTGGGAAGACTGGACCGATCTGATGACCAGGTCAGGGTTTAAATCAGTGCTTCTGCAAGTGCAGCTCCTAGTCTCAGCATTGTAGGTATTTCTAAGCCCCAGCGACCTGAAGTGCTGAGGAGGTTCCCTCTATGAGAACTTCTCGGTTTATATAAGAGTCTAGTGATTAAAATAATTTATTTTCCCAGACGGTGTATTTACCATAAATAAATAACTTTAAAAAAATCTAAAGGTATAACTAATTCTATGCCACATCAACCCAAGTCAACTAAATTTTCCATTACATTCATATTAGATTATAGTAGAGTCTTCTAGATATTTAAAGATTCTGAAGTTGAAAGTACCTTAGTTTGCCTCTAGATAACATCAAAACAACCTACTTACAAGGCAACAATTCTATCAAACTCTTTGGTCACATGCAAACAAACTATAAGCCCTATTTAAACTAAAATTAGTCAAATTATTTTATATTAAAAAAGACATCAACATTTATGAATATTTTCAGATTGGAAGTATGAAAGCTTCCTTTAAAATACTAAGGTAATTATAACATTTTTAAATTACTTAATTGTCAGTTATTCAACGCAGGACTAGGCATGATTTAAGGGCATTGTAATGATAAAAACAGACATGTATTTTTTTCGTAGAAGTTGGTTTCAAAAACTTTGTAAGGTAAAAAGCAACCAAGTATTTAGAATAGTATAATGCCATTGGAATAAATGGAACAAAACACTGTTTAATTGGGGATGGGTAGAGGAAATTCATATTCAGTTCAGTCCATTTTTCTACTGTTTAGATCTATAAAAATAATAAATACTTATAATGGATTTTAAACTTAATTTTTTTTAAAGGAGCTTTTCAATCCACCTAGCTATATATTGCCTCACAAGGCAATGCCAGACATTCATTGATTGAATATAAACTTTTCACCTCCCACGTCTACAGGACAAGACCCTATTCATAAACACAAGAGACCCACACAAACCCAAATGTGACATACCTAGTTTTCTTGTACATCAGTAATCATATAAATTTTATTTGAATTTCAGGAAGAAAATCCCATCAGTTTCAAAACCTTCAGAAAGAAATCCATTGGTCTTAGTGTGCACCCATTAAAAAATATTTGAAAGTGTATAAAGTGCAAAAACAAAGTCAACCGAATTATTTACTTAAAACTTTTTTTTTTTCTGAAGAATATCCTATTACAAAAACACATACTGAGTGTTTGAACCTATCTCACTGAGTAAGGGAAAGAGTGAAAGTAAAGAAAAATGTGAAGGAAAGAAGTTCAATTCAATAAAAGAACTAAGAAATCATTGGTTTTATCCAGTTTTTCACTTTCTTAATGCTTGTGTTGGCATCATGTTGACAGACCATGTGTATGTGACAGGTATAAGGCTTACCTAGTGCTGCATTTTTTTTTAAGGTAAAAGAAAAAACAGTCATCTAGTTTCATCGTGCTCCAAGTTTCCTGAAAGGCAGAATCATAATGAATTACTAGCTTGTCCAAAGCACTACTCAATATTCAAACTCTGGTACATTTCACAATGCTTCAATTTCAAATAAGAAAGAATCTATACAAATGGACTTTCAAATATGTTGCTTGAAAATAATACATTTTTTACACAAAATTTGGAAGTTTAGTCAGTTATGCTAAACATTAGCAATTACATAAGCATCTATAAGGATCTTTTCAGATCTTCTTATGCTCTTCTGATTCTCTTTCTAAAAGGAAAACAAAATCACCCTCAATAGCTTCTGTTCTTTTCTATTTTACCATGAGTTTCATACACAAGACTGGTGGCACCATCGTCTTCTCGGTCATCTCCCCAGTGAGAAGAGAGAAATATACAAAGAAAATAACAAAAGCAAAACCCCACTTTTTTTGACGATTATTGCCCAACCTTACTCCTCTGAGTCCTGATGGGCTTGTATCTTTACCATCTTTCAGTTGCCAACCTTCATATGCAGCACAATTTAAATACATCACCAAATGGTTTTATGAGGAATTTACAACATAAAGACCAATTTATAAAGAATTATTAATAGATTATTCTGTTTACCACAATTCATTAGGTTCACATAAAAGGCTTTTAATATTTTTACCATCACATATGTTTTTTGACTATTGGAACAAAAGTATCAAACTATGCTATTTTCAACACCAAGGGAAGAAAATGCAAAATATAAGATGAAATCAGGAAAGAGTCAAATAGCTAGGATTATAGTTTAGATTAAATTTATGTAAAATGTATTACTTCCTGCATCATGGACCACTGTTGTTTGTAGTATACCTCATTCTATGAAAGGAACCGAGGCCACAGGCAGAGTCACGTCCTAAAGCAGGTGAGGGAAGAAGTGATACAGGAGAAGGGGGGGAGAGAGAACATCGAAATATCTTGATCCTAACTTTTTACCTCTAATTGTAAAATAATCTTTTTTCTAGTTTAGATCTGAGCAAGACTGTAGCATTAAAATTTAAGGTTGAACAAGATCTACCTGAAGGTTTAAAATGCTTTAAAGTCGCACAGAAGACAAATATACCTTCCACATTACAGTGGCTGGGGGAAGAGGAGAGAACAGGCTCTCTTTATTTTCAACCAACTCAGTTCCCTTAAATCAGAAGAATGGAGAGAAGCCCAAATACTGTTTTCCAAAGCCTCCTGCCCAGAGGTACCATTAAAAAAAAAAAGGCAAGAAAAAGAAATAAAAACTGTCACTATTTGCAAATGAAGTGATATTATATATAGAAAATCCTAAAGACTACCAAGAAAGTGTTAGAATTAATAAACTCAGTGAAGTTTCAGGATGCAAAAATCAATATAAAAAATAAGTTGCATTTCTATACACTAATAACAAACTATCAGAAAGAGAAATTAAATATACCATTTATAATTACATCAAAGAGAATAAAATACATAGGAATGAATTTAATCAAGAAAGTGAAAGATTGTACACTGACAACTATAAGACATTGTTGAAAGAAATTGAAAAAGACATAAATAAATGGAAAGATATTTTGTTCTAGTGGATCAGAAGGATTAATATTGCTAAAATGTCCATACTACTCAAAGCAATCTACAGATACAGTGCAATCCCTATTAAATTTCCTATAGCAATTTATACAGAAATAGGAAAGCAATCCTAAAATTTTTATGGAACCATAAAAGGCCCTGAATGGCCAAAGTAATCTTGAGAAAGAACAAAGCTGAAGGCATCATGCTTCCTGGTTTCAAACTATATTACAAAACGATATTAATCAAAACATTATGGTATTGGCATAAAAACAGATGCATAGATCAATGAACAGAATAGAGAAACAGAGATAAAACCAATGTTTATATAGTCAATTAATATATGACAAAGTAGGCAAGAATATACAATGGGGAAAAGACAGTCTATTCAATAAATGGTATTGGGAAAACTAGACAGCTACTTGCAAAATAATGAAACTGGCCACTATCATACACCACACACAAAAACTAACTCAAAATGGGTTAAAGACTTAAATATGAGATTTGAAACAATACAACTCCTACAAGGAAACATACAGTAAGCTCCTTTGTATTGGTCTTGGTGATGATTTTGGATTTGACACCAACAGGAAAGCCATCAAAGGTAAAAATAAACAAGTGGGACTACAACAAACTAAAAAGTTCCTTCAGAGCAAAAAAAACCATCAACCAAATGAAAAGGCAAACCATCAAATGAGAGAAAATATTTGCAAACTGTCTGACACAGGGTTAATATTCAAAATATATAAAGAACTCATATAACCCAATAGCATGAAAACAAATAACCCAATTAAAAGTGGGCAAAGGACCTGGATAGACATTGCTACAAAGAAAATATATGAAATTCATGAAAAAATGCTCAACATCATTAGTCATTAGTGAAATGCAACTTAAAACCACATTCAAATATCACCTAATGCCTGTTAGAACGGTCATCATAGACAAGAGATAACAAATGGCATGGATGGGGAGAAAAGGGAACCCTTGTGCTCTGTTGGTGGGAATGTAAATTGGTGCAACCACTATGGAAAAAAGGTATGGAAATTCCTCAAGAAATTAAAATTAGAACCATCTAGTAAGTCCACTTTGAAGATATACCCAAAGAAAATGAAAAGACTAAAGAAAACAATATATTTGTCCCCTTCTGCATATTCATTGCAGCATTATTTACAATAGCCAACACATGAAGGCAACCTAAGCATCCACTGATGGATAAATGATAAAGAAGATAGAATACACACAAACACACACACACACACACACAGGAATATTATTCAACCATAAAAAAGAAGGAAATCTTGCCATTTGCCATAACATGGATGGACCTTGAGGGCATGATGCTAAGTGAAATAAATCAGACAAAGATAAATGATCTCACTTACATGTGGAATCTACAAAAAGCAATGAGCTCATACATATAGAAAATAGGTGGTGGCCAGAGGCAGGGGGACGGGTGGGTGAAATAGGTGAAGGGTTAAAGGTACAAACTTCCAAATATAAAATAACTAAGTTATAGGATTTAATGTATAGCATTATGTTATTTCTCACAGGAAAAATAAATTTGATAACTATGGTGAAGAATACTAGCTAAATATATTGCAATGTATATAAATGTTGAAACATTATGTTATATACCTAAAACTGAGACAATATGACATGTCAACTATATCTCAATTAATAAAAACCTACAACCCTAAGGAATTAAGAGAAAAGCTGTCAAGCCAAAGAAATCATCTTAAATATGGATGAGGATACTAAACAGCTTTGTAGGTGTGGTTTATAGCCATTGGTATTTATCATATTGGAAATAGAAGCTGAACATGTTCTTATTATTTACTTTATCTAGAAATAGCAGTGATGAGCTCCCTAAAATAAACATATTATTATAAATGACATTCTAAAAGTAGCTACATTTTCTAAACCACACCCCACAAATAAGTGAACAGTCTCATTGTTTTACATTTTGCAGCTATCTTTAATGTTTGGCATACTAGGAAACAACTGATTCTCACAGGTCCTTCTGCATTCAATCTGTTGTGATGTTGTAGTCTTGGTTGAGGTACATTAAAATCTTGTCTCACACAGACATGTAGTTGGAAAATGAGTAGTATTTTAGTAGTTTTCAGAAAATTGTGGCAGAACAGCAAAACCTTGACAAATAGTAGTTTTTTGAAGATTACATGCAATATATAATATGAAAGTATTTGATGAATTTTCATAACTGTTGCATCAAAATCCATTGGTCCTTTGAAAAATAGCTTAGCCATGCATGACATAGTACTGGTCAAATGGAATGTATGTTTACTAAGTTGTGCATCTCTTCTGAACATTAGTACAGTTCATTAGGTAATATTAAAAAATCACAGTCATTAATGTCATAATGGATCTTGTTAGAAGTCTTGAAGTATTTGGAAAGCTGTCATGATCATAGTAGCAGATACAAGTTTTCAAAAATCTAATTTTTGCTTGAAAAGCTCAAATCTTATCACAGGCAACAAACATTTTCAGCGGTTTTCTTTGAAGTGACAACCTCACTTTGTTCATCTTTGAGAAAATGTCTTCCAAATATCCATGTATGTATAACCAAATTTAGTCTTTCAGATATTGTTTCAGGTGAAAAGATGTTCCCATGTACCAAGGGGCCCACAAGCCCATGGTTCCAACGATCACACAAGTGCTTTCCTGGAGACACTGGGGCGAAATTGACAGGCAACAGGAGTGCTTTATGTATACAGCCCAACTCATCAACAGAATATTAAAAAGAATTGGACTCAGAGATGGCATTTAATATAGTTAATACTTTCTGCTACTTTACTCTGGAAATTCTCAAGAGAAACTGTATTTTTTTCCTACTAACGGCTCATGATGGTGAAGAACAGAGATTGCTAGTGCAGTCTAGCACCTCTGTGCTGATTCAAGCACCTAGTGTGGCCTGTCACTGCTTTTGTACCATCATGGCAGAGATGCACCACGGAGAAGCAAATAGCATCTTGGTATTACCACGCAAACAGGCTGATCTTATGAACCCCGTGAAAGGTTCACAAAGACTCTCAGGGGTTCCTGGATCAGGCTTTGAGAATCTCTGGTTTTCATGTTTTATTTAACCTTTCTCAGCATATTCAGGGTGAAGAAGCTCAAAAGAGTGAAGCTTTTCCAGGAAGGGACCACAATTAAGGAAGATTTCAGAAGAAATCTGGAAAGTTGGAGGATTTTGATTGAATGCAGTGTTCATCAGGGCGCAGTCCTGAAACAGAAAGTGAGAGAATGGAAACTCTGATCTGATCGAAAATTGGTTCCAATACCTTTGACTTTCAGTCTACACAATAAGCTGTGGTGGAGGCAGCAGGGCTGATGAGAAGGGGGGAAAGCCGCTGATTTATCACAGGCCCCTCTTTTGGACAATCTCAGGAACCCGCTGGCATGGTTGCTAATGTGGACCTGTTCCCTTGTCTCGGGGCCTGTTGAGGCAGCACTTTTAACTGTGACCTCCCAAAATCCATTCTCCAACCTGGAGGTTAGCAAACCTTTTTTTGTACAAGGCCAGGTAGTAAATAACTTCATATTTTGTGGGTTATAGAGTTTCTGTTGCAACTACTTTGACATTGCCATTGTGTCAAGTGAGTTTCAAAATCTTTATGTATGGATGCACAAATATGTACTTCATAAAATATTTTGTGTCACAAAATACTATCCTTTCAATCTTTTTCCAACTAAGAGCATTCTTAGATCACAAGCTATACAAAAACAGGTGGTGGTTGGGTCTAGACTATGGTCCATAATGAGCGTACCTTGCTCTAACCCAAAAGAGGGACTCTAATGAAAAAATTTGGAGTGCCATGAAGGATAACTTGAATAAATGAAGCCCACTTAACATTCTTTGATTTTTATCTTTATTTCAGGCTGACTTGTGCTGTCCTCAGCCAAGTACATGTGATACTGTTTTTCTAACAGTGCTGATAAAAGTCACAAGCTCCTTTGACAAAAAAGAAGTCATGGAACATAAAATATCCAACATAACATAGCATCATGCAATGTACTATATTGTGATAATAAGACAGTTGGAGTTTTTATTAAATTCTGCCATTTTTCAACTATAAAGTGACTCCATAAAATTGTATTTACACCAAAAAGAAAGAAACTAAACAAACTCTTCCTGCATTTGGCCCTAGGCAGAATAAAAGAATATGAAAAGCAGAAACATGAGTTTGTCTAAGCAACTCAGTTCTGAAGGATCTGAAGGATCTGACCTACTAAACAATACTATCATGAAACTGAAGATTAAGTAACAAGATTTGCTTTATCCCAGGAATACTCTCTTTGCCCGTCTGGGTCTAGAGGCTCTGAGTCCCAATCCAAATCTTACCTTCTCTATGAAGCCTTCCCTTGTCTAAGTCACCACTCATATCATTTACAGTACTATCTGTTTGACAATCATACTGATTAGTAGGGTATTTTCTGGAGTTTCCTTAAACTTGACTCTTGAATTTAACTGTTAACTAGAGAATCATAATCCTCTTCTGGTTTCTTGTAATTTCTAGGCCCCTTAGCATTGTTCTCAGTAAGAGCAATTCCATAAATACCCAGTTAAAATCAAATGCAAGTAAAAGAATACATTTTTTCTTGGCCTATTATTCTTCATGATTTTTACATTCAGTTTCTTCTCCATTCTCCATTGGCATTCTTTTTGCTTTAGCTTTCTTAATCTATTCAAGAAATGTTTTACATCTAACATAGAATTTGCAAACTAACTTTATGTAGTTAGTTAATTCAGCACATTGATATTATTGCCTAATTATGTCCTCTTTTCTTATTTTTTTTTCAAATTCTATTAATCTAAACCATATTGAGTGTCTTTCTGATGTGTGCAGTTGTTTTCAGGAATGCTAAGCTGCTTCTTATTATACAAACTGGGAACCAAATTATTTAGATCCTCAATCTTCACGAGGCTATAAAATGGGTATCAAGTTAGAATGTGGGTGAGGAATGGTGTTGGGAAGCATAAAATTGCTGTTGATTTTGAAGAGTAAATTGACAGTACCCATCACATCGCTGAATGTAGATATCCTTTTACCCATCAATTGCACAATTAACATTTTGTTCTATGTATAGACTTAGAAAAGTATTTCAAGATATATGAACAAGAATGTTTCCAATAGTATGATTTAGAGTAGAAAAATATGGAACAACCTACTTGTACATCAGTATGAAAGCTGTTGAGTAAAACATGTTATTTTCATAAAATAAAATAATCTTTTGTATTAAAATGAGACAGGACCATATGTGGTGATAACAAAAAATCTCTAAGATTTATTATTTGACAGGTGAAAAATCAAGGTTCAGTTTGGGGCAAAGAGTGTGATTTCATTTGGTAATATAAGAAGGACATTATTTAACACAAGTGTGAACAAAAATATTAATATTTTCCTTAAGGACACAAACAAAATTGTTAACTGTGATAATATTTGATGAAAAATAAAGAAGGTCAGTGTAGGAGACCTCCACTTCACAGGTTTACTATATGTCCAAAAATTGCCAATTATATAGGCATTGTGAACAGTATATTTGAACTTAGAGCAGTGTTTGGCAAGTAGCATACACTGAGCAAATGCTCATTCCTTTTACCTTATCTGCATGTGTAGTCACTACTCCAAAAACTTTTTCAGGAAATATTTATTCCAAATATGAAGATGAATGACCTGTGATCCAATCCGAGGTGTTATTCTGTGTATTCAATTTGCAAACCTAGATTTTTCACTACCCACACACATAATTTATTTATTTTTTATTTTCTAGATTTCTTTGAGATGACAAATCTGTTTTTGAAAGTTTTCTCCTAAGGAATCTCCTAGCTTAAACTGAAGTGTACATTTAGACATGAGCAATTTTAAAAATACTCTTACTGATATTATTTCTTTAGGTAAAAACACAATTATATGATGCTGACTCAGCATGACTAATGAGAAAATAACATTTCATCTCACATCTTAATAATCCGATTAATCTCAAATAAGAATGTCCTCTGCAAATCCACATGAAAGAGAATAGAAGTAAAGAAAAGAAAAAGAAAAGAAAAAGGAGGAAAGAAAAACCCTCTCTTCCTGGGAGGCCAATATGACAGGCCAGAGCAGAAGTCAGAAGTGTGTTAGAGAAAGTTTAATCCTTCCCATCTGCATTAACTCTTGCTATACTTGAATTATTACTTTTCTGCTCTACAAAACATTTTACTGATAAAAAAAATGGATTTTTAATGATTTAGTCTGGTTTGAGTGACCTGTCAGAAATCACAAAATAAATTACTTGATCTCAGTATATTTCTATGGGGGCCATGAAAAAGCAAATATTACTGATCCTTAAATTATTCCAAAGGGCTAAGAAGAGACTTACACTCTGTGGATACTGATCATGGTGCCACATGCCTGCTGCCAGCCACACGTCATGCCAACAACGACGACTGTGATGCAGCCTGGATTCCTCAGCACCCTGGATAATAAAGACTGGAATGGAGGGAGACGAATCCTAGTAAATACATACAGGAGGCTTTGTCAGACTGAACCTATGTGTAAGGCATGCTCAGGATGAGGGAGAAATGGAGAAAGCACTATGTTTAAAACCTTTTTATTTATTTATTTATTTTGGTATCATTGATATAATATCACATAAGCAACATTGTGGTTACTAGATTCCCCCCATTATCAAGTCCCCACCACCAACCCCATTATGGTCACTGTCCATCAACGTAGTAAGATGCTGTAGAGTCACTACATGTCTTCTCTGTGCTATACTGTCTTCCCCATGCCCATCCCCCACATTATGTATGCTAATCATAATGCCCCTTATTCCCCTTCTCCCTCCATCCCCAGCCACCCTCCACAGTCCCTTTCCCTTTGGTAACTGTTAGTCCATTCTTGGGTTCTGGGAGTCTGCTGTTGTTTTGTTCCTTAAGTTTTCATTTTGTTGTCATACTCCACAGATGAGTGAAATAATTTGGTACTTGTCTTTCTCCATCTGGCTTATTACACTGAGCATAATGCTCTCTAGCTCCATCCATGTTGTTGCAAATGGTAGGATTTGTTTTCTTCTTATGGCTGAATAATATTCCATTGTGTATATGTACCACATCTTCTTTATCCATTCATCTATTGATGGACACAGTTTGCCTCCATTTTTTGGCTATTGTAAATAGTGCTGCAATAAACATAGGGGTGCATATGTCTTTTTGAATCTGGGATCCTGTATTCTTAGAGTAAATTCCTAGGAGTGGAATTCCTGGGTCAAATGGTATTTCTATTTTGAGTTTTTTGAGGAACCTCCATACTGCTTTCCACAATGGTTGAACCAATTTGCATTCCCACCAGCAGTGTAGGAGGATTCCCTTTTCTCCACATCCTCGCCAGCATTTGTTGTTCCTAGTCTTTTCTATGTTGGCCATTCTAACCGGTGTGAGGTGATATCTCATTGGGTTTTAATTTGCATTTCCCTGATAATTAACAAAGTGGAGCATCTTCTCACGTGCTTGTTGGCCATCTGAATTTCTTCTTTGGAAAAGTGTCTGTTCATATCCTCCTCCCATTTTTTAATAGGGTTATTTGCTTTTTGGGTGTTGAGGCATGTGTGTTCTTTATATATTTTGGATGTTAACCCCTTGTCAGATATGTCATTTCCAAATATATTCTCCCATACTGTAGGATGCTTTTTGTTCTGCTGATGGTGTCCTTTGCTTTACAGAAGCATTTTAGCATGATGTAGCCCCATTTGTTCATTTTTTATTTTGTTTCCCTTGCCCGAGGAGATGTATTCAGGAAAAAGTTGCACATGTTTATATTCAAGAGAATATTGCCTGTTTTATTCTAAGAGTTTATGGTTTCATGACTTACATTAAGGTCTGTGATCCATTTTGAGTTTACTTTTGTGTATGGGGTTAAACAGTAATCCAGTTTCATTCTCTTGCATGTAGCTGTCCAGGTCTGCTAACACCAGTTTTTGAAGAGGCTGTAATTTCCCCATTGTATGTCCATGGCTCCTTTATCGTATATTATTTGAGCATGTATGCTTGGGTTTATATCTGGGCTCTCTAGTCTGTTCCATTGGTCTATGGGTGTGTTCTTGTGCCAGTACCAAATCGTCTTGATTACTCTGGCTTTGTAGTAGAGCTTCAGGTCGGAGAGCTTAATCCCCCACTTTATTTTTCCTTCTCAGGATTTCTTTGGCTATTCGGGGTCTTTTGTGGTTCCATATGAATTTTAGAACTATTTGCTCTAGTTTGTTGAAAAATGCTGTTAGTATTTTGATAGCGATTGCATTGAATCTGTAAACTTCTTTAGGCAGGTTGGCCATTTTGAAAATATTAATTCTTATTATCCATGAACACAGGATGTATTTCCATTTATTTGGTGTCTTCTTTAATTTCTCTCATGAGTGTCTTGTAGTTTTCAGAGTATAGGTCTTTCACTTCCTTGGTTAGGTTTATTCCTAGGTATTTTATTCTTTTTGATGCAATTTTGAATGGAATTGTTTTCCTGATTTGTCTTTCTGATAGTTCATCATTAGTATATAAGAATGCAACATATTTCTATGTATTAATTTTGTATCCTGCGACTTTGCTGAATTCAGATATTAGATCTAGTAGTTTTGGAGTGGATTCTTTAGGGTTTTTATGTACAATATCATGTCATTTGAAAACAGGGACAGTTGAACTTCTTCCTCACCAATATGGATGCCTTTTACTTTTTTGTGTTGTCTGATTGCCATGCCTAGGACTTCCAGAACTATGTTGAATAAAAGTGGGGAGAGTGGGCACTGCTGTCTTGTTCCTGATCCTAATGGAAAAGCTTTCAGCTTCTCGTTGTTAAGTATAATGTTGGCTGTGGGTTTGTCATATATGGCCTTTATTATATTGAGGTGCTTGCCCTCTATACCCATTTTGTTGAGAGTTTTTATCATGAATGGATGTTGAATTTTGTCGAATGCTTTTTCAGCATCTATCGAGATTATCATGTGGTTTTGTCCTTCTTTTTATTGATGTGGTGGATGATGTTGATGAATTTTCGAATGTTGTACCAACCTTTCATCCTCGGAATAAATCCTACTTGATCATAATGGATGATATTTTTGATATATTTTTGAATTCAGTTTGCTATTATTTTGTTGAGTATTTTTGCATCTATGTTCATCAGGGATATTGGTCTGTATTTTTTTTGTGGTGTCTTTGCCTGGTTTTTGTATTAGAATAATGCTGGCCTTTTAGAATGAGTTTGGGGGTATTCCCTCCTCTTCTACTTTTTGGAAAACTTTAAGGAGAGTGGGTATTAAGTTTCACTAAATGTTTCATAAAATTTAGCAGTGAAACCATGTGAACCAGGGTTTTTTTTTTTTAGGTAGTTTTTTGATTACCAAATCAATTTCTTTGCTGGTATTTGGTCTATTTAAATTTTCTGTTTCTTCCTGGGTCAGCGTTGGAAGGTTGTATTTTTCTAGAAAGTTATCCATTTCTTAGGTTATCCAGTTTTTTAAATCCTTTTGTAAAAGGTTACGATGTGCTCTGACACTGCTGCAGAAACTCACTCACGTGCTGTCAGCCGGCTGGAAAAAAATGCCTGCAAGGGAAATCCCATCATGGCCCTTTCACTTAATGATGAATAAGCAGGGAAGTTTTCTGACTTACCTAAGCTGTTATAAGTTAATAGCCTATATAAGAAGAGAACTTTAAAGAGTGGCATGAAATGAATGAAAGGTTATCTATTACCTTCCACTACTAGTAACAAAGGTAATCGTGGAATACTTCAGAGAATCAAATCTGGAACAAGTCTTACATCTGGTTTGGACCAACTTGACTCCCTCGCCCACCAACTATTCATTAGACTATTCAAAATATTAAACTGAATTCACTCTTTTCTTTCCTTCTTGAATTTCTCAAAGTCTTAATGAGGAAAGAACAGTTTGAAAACACTAGAAAGTCATGGTCTAATGGACATACATGTGAACCATGACAGTGGCAACTGTTAGAGGTGTGTGTGCTATTGCAACACAGTGTAGGATAGCAGAGACTTGGATGGAGGGCATCACAAGGGCTTCTTGGGGGGGATACTTTCCTGCACTTTGACAGCATGTAGGAGATAGTCATGTACACAAAAGAGGACATCCAAGTAGATAAAAGAGCAGTATGCAATGACCCAGAGACATGAAAGTTTTCATGAAAATGTACAGTATACCACAAGTTGCAAAATAATAATCCTAGATGAGGAGGTTAGAAAAGCACACACAGAATATACAGTTTTGACTGCCATGATGAATTGTAACTTGATCTTAAGGTTGACCCAAGACTTTTGAAGCAGCCATTTTGCAGCTACAGGCAAAATGGTTAAACAATTAAGAGAGGCACCTTTCCAAAGACCATCAAAGTAAGGTGAGCTCTGTGCATGATCTGAATATAACTGAGTGTAGTTAGAGGAGAATGGATAGTTTTTATAAAAGTCAAAGAAAAGATATAAATAGCAATCATATTTTTTTAATATAGACAATTCATTTATAGAGTGGAATATGGAGTGTGACGATAGAGTAGACCACAAAGTGACAATAGATAAAAAGACACTTCCCATTCCCACTCTCTGTGTTGGGTCCTGGAACTGTAGGTGCTGTTTAGCCATGGCAACAGCTCAGTCCAACCACATTTGCCTCATGATATTTACTCAAAGTTTGCAGTGCTTTTATAATTTTGAATGTTAACACCTTAATGAGATTTTTAAGGAAATTATTTGTTCTCCATTTGCCATTCTGATGTGAAAGTTACCATTTCTTTCTTATCTTTTTTACCTACCTTCCAAACCAGATTTTAAATTTCTATTTCATGAGCAAAAATATTACATAAATTTATATTTCTAATATTTCTTTATTTATATCAACTCAGGTAATGTAAGATACTGAAATCTTTCTTTTTAATTCTGAGACATTCTTTGGAAAATGGAGATCTGTGGAAGATTTCCTTCCAAACCTCTGTCCTAGAAAAACAGCTACCTATCATTATCTAAAGCATAAAATTAATTCTGTACCTGTTAGATTTTCTCTTATTAAAAGAGAAATGTACTTTATTAACCTTTATTAACTGTGTCAAGCTTTGCGGTAGGCGGTTGTGTGCAATAACTTCCACACAAATCGACTCCTTTTTTCTTTCATTCCAATTCATCCTAATTAAAGAAAAAAATCTTATTGTGTTTATATAAATTATCTGAAATCCTGTATGTAGGCAGTGGGGTATAAATTATAAGATGGACTCTACACACTGTAGCATTCAATATATATTCAAGGTCAGTGATCCGAGAAGACACAGCACCAAACCAGAATGAAAGAGGGCATCACCAACCATGGCTGTGTCATTCACTGTGTCCTTCCACTGCGCTGTATATTTGAGGAAGTATTTCCTCTCGTTCAGCTTCATAGAAATAATGAGATACCAGTATTAGAGCTTCTTCCAAGAAAATTTCCTGGACTGAATAGAATAATTAAATAAGTTGAGTTTGCTGAGGTTATCCGGGCTTCACTAATAAGGAACTTGTCTGTTCTCTTTAAAGTCTAAACGTGTTTCAGTTTAATGGGTTTACAAGTGTTATCATAAGCCTTTCCTTTTGAGTTCATATGAAATAAAATTTATCCTCTGCTAAATCAAAGTGTAAATAATCCCTATGCTGCTTCAAAGGTTGATCAAGGTACTAGATACGAGGGAGAGAGTGATACTGCACCTTCCATAAAATGAAATGATGTTTAAAATTAGTGTATAACTAAAGACTCCTGGAAAAAGGGCCTTTTCAAAATCACCCAAGTGGTAACTTTAATTTGAAACAATTAACTAAAGTTTTTCTCCATCTCTTCTTCCTCCCTTACTTTCCCTCATAATAGATTACTTACTCTAGTGGATGGTGTGGCATGACACCAAGATCCCCCCTCCATAATTGAGGAGTTCATTCCCCCATAGCTGCTTGGAATGTTGGAACTGAAGCTCTCATTGAGTGCATCTTGAGGAATTGATTTAAGCTGTAGACTTCTCAAAGGCAGCAGTAGAAGCCAGGAGAAATGGAATGATATGCTCAAGTGCTGAAATTAACTATCCTTCTAGAATTCTACAATCTGCTCAGTGATGATTCAAAGGTGGGGCAGGCCAAAGAAGCTCAAACAAGTGAAGACTGGGAGGATTCACATTTAACTGATCTTCTGTAAGAACTGCTAAAGAAGATATATCAAGAAAATGAACATTGGACCCAGAAAAAGGCGTGAGATTTAAGAGGATCTGAGTGATGGTGTGGATAAAGTGAAGGTTCCTATGGCCAGAATTCTTACCCGACCCTGATCCACCTACACACGTGTGGGCAATACGTTACCACTGACTCTATATTAAGAGCTCTGGGCAACACAGTGACATGGCCACATGGCTACTGCATGGCTGCATGGCTGCAAGGCTGCAGGAGAGTAGAGACTGGAGTGGTGGCAGCACCCAGGGCAGAGACTGAAACAGCTGCGAGGGCAGAGGCCCCGAGGCAGAGACTGGCTTGCTGCATTCAGACTTGTTCTGAGAGAACAGGTTCTAGTGATTGACCTGCCATTGTGGGAATAAAGTTGGGTATAAACGCTTTCACCCTAAAAACATTCCATTGCCATTTTTCAGTCTCATTGAATCAATAGTGAACCTGCCCAGGGCTGAAACCCATTGGCAAGACAGATGGTAAACCTGTTAGAGAATCGTCCCAACCCAGTAGTTGTCACAATGACAGATTACAGTGTAGAGATACAGTGGAAATACAATGCTGAGAAATATCGTATAGGATGATAGGAGGTGAACAGACAAATGGTTCTGAGGTCCTTGTGTCAAATGAGAGTTGGAAAAAGATAATGATTAACTTCAAACACAAATAAGTATGTATAATAACAATGTAACAGTATCCACAAAAAAACTGAATGCCTAATTTTTGAAATAGTAGTGAAAAAGAAAATAGAAGATGAGAACTTGATTAATTCAGCAGAGGAAAAAAGAACACACAGATAACAAGGGCAGCTATTACAGGAGCTGTGGTGAGTCCCAAAGCCCCTTTCAAGCCTGAGCTATTTGCTCCTTAGAGCAGGTTCCTAAAATGTTGGCTGTTGATTGCCCACCTGTGGATAAAGTGAAGGCTCCTTTGGCCAGGATCATCACCTAAACCTAAACTACTTGATGAAATAACTGGTCTCTTGCTAGGCTACTGCTTTCACAACCATAGGCAATAAACTATTATTAATGAGTCAATATATAAAGAGCTCTGGGTACAGGCAGGGATGAAGGAGGATGACAGATCTGCAGACTGTTGGATGTAGATGTAACTCTAGTGCTCAATCTATTGCTGGGAAAACAAGCTGGGAATAAACCCTTTCACCCCAAGAACATTCCATTGTCATTCCTCAGTTTCACTCAATCTATAGGGAATGCCCAGGGCTGAAACCCACTGGCAAGACAATTGGCAATATCGGCAGGATTCACTATTGACCAAGGAAAAGAACAGGCTTCCCTTATGGGTAGGGCTTCAGCGGGCTGCCCCAGTGAATGGGAAGACAGGGGATTGTCTCCCAATGGGTATGTGGTCCAAGAGCTTGCCTTCTAGAGCGCTGGGCCCAACCCCAGAACTGGTGGCAGGTGGAGGTGACACCTGAGGCAGTAGGGCTGGCCCTTCGTGAAGTAGGTCCTTTGAGAAACAGAGCGCCTGTGAGGCAACAGGGACTGTGGGTTGCCTGCTTCTCACAGTATTAAAAAGTCTACAGATGAGAAGAACATGCTCCTAAAAGAGACACAAGAAATGGAAGCACAAGAATGTGAGCCACAAACTGCTGTGGATTCCCTGAAGAATGAAATGGCATTGATGCAAGAAGAGGCGACACAAGAAGCCAGCTGTGAGGTGCCATTGAGGAGGGAAACAATTTGTTGGTGATTGAAATGACATCACTACGAGGTACTGTGGAAGAGGTAAAGGCCAGGAAGGAAAAGGACAGACCCCTGCAAAAACCACAAGAAGAAACAGTACAGAAATGTGAGCTGTGAGGTCCAGTGAAGGAGGTAAAAGATTCCTTACAGTATGAGACGGCAGCACTGCCAGGTGCTCTGAAGGAGGCAAAGGCCATGGGGGAGGAGGATGTACTCCTGAGGGAAGCACAGGGAGAGGCGGCATGAGAACACCAGCTGCAAGGCATTGAGGTGACGGTAAGAGAGCTGCTGAAGACTGAGCTAGCATTGCTGCGAGGCACAGTAGAAAAGGAAAGGCTGTAGCAGAGGAGGCACTCAGGGAAGTGGAGAGAAAGTGCCATCGGCTCCGGAAATGGAGGAGCTGGGGAAGGATGAAGGGGTCGTGCCGGGGGCACTGACCCCTCCTGTATTGAAAGCACACCCAGTCGTTGTAAAGAAAATAAAGACCCAGCAGACGAGGGTTCCCCAAGGAGAGGAGCAGCCCCCTCCCCAGGGCGTGGAGCCCTCTATGGTCCGCCCCTATACTCAGGCTGAGCTGGTGGATTTGGGCTCCTGGTTTAGGCAGAAGCCCTTGGAATCAATATCAGCTTGGCTCCTGCATCTGTGGGACTTAGGGGTGGATGGAATTGTTCTGTCGGCATCAGGGATAAGAAAGCTGTCTTCCCTGACAGTGCAGCCCGCCTTGAGGCAGCTATTATAAAATGGACATCAGACCTCAGGAAATCACTCCCTCCTCGATTGGCTTATGGCTGGACTTTGTGCTGTGTGGCCCAGTCAGGGTGATCTACCATCCTCCCCTGCTTAGATGGCAGACGTATGCTGAACTCCAACAGGTGTTACAAGAGCTAGGCATAAAAAAAATGCCACATATAGTCTGGACAATTATGGCCCAGATGAGGAGGCTTTTACTGCAGGAATGAGAAATGTGCTTCAAACAGCTCCCACATCCGTCTTTGGGCTTCTAGTGGCCATTCTTGCCCCTCAGTTAGGGCAGCCCATAAGTGAGGTGACACGTACAGTAGCAGACTTAGAAGAGGCTGAAGCAATGACAGCATGGAACGAAATAAAGCCTGCTACTCAGAGGAAAAATTTAAAGGGCCCCTTGAAGGTTATGAGGACCCAGATGTGTGTTGATTTAATACAGGCAGGAGCAGACAGAGGAGATTAGGTGGGAAGTCAAATAGAAACTTACTGGAGCTGTGACAACAACTGAAACCAGAGAAGCCGTCTAACCATTAAAAACAAAAAGGCAGAGGCCAGAAACAGAGCCACAAGTCTGGCCTGTGTGTTTGCAAGACTTCCTGCTGGAGGGTGTGCCTCTTTTTCCTTAATGGCTACTGTACTGTAGTGTGATAGACCCATCAAGGCCCTGTAATTGGATGTTCATGTGACTGAAGACAGTTATGGCTGGGGTCTCTGGCAGCAGTTTGAATGAACTTGCCAACCTACTGGATTCTTGTTGCAACTCTGGAACACAGCAGAAGTATGATACACCTTGATAGAAAAACAACTGGCTACTCTGTATCACATCTTGCTGGCTACAGAACCCTTCACTGGAATGGCCTTGATAAAGGTAATAACCACCAATCCCTTCATGGAGTGGGTACAAGACTAGACCCAAAAGCCAAGGAGTGGTGTGGCACAATTGCCCACACTGGCCAATTGGGGTTCTTACCTATATAGCAGTGTAGTGCCCTCTCTAGTAGCCCCTTGAGTAATGAATTCCAACGCTTATTGGAGCCAGTGACATACTGGTGAAAAGCCGGAAGAATTTACTTTAGAACCATTAGTAGTAGAGAGTTCTCATTGGGAGGGAAGAGCCCCTATAAATAAAAATATATGCTCTAAAAGGGATTTACACTGAGTTCCACAGCAACATGGCACAATAGCTAAGGGGCTGATACCCCTCATCAGGCTGTAGATAGACTACATTGGGCCTCTGTCTTTGTCAGAAGGGTACCAATATGTCATGACTTGTGTGGACAAAGCTACTGGACTTCTGGTTGTTTTTCTACACATTGTGCAGACCAGCAGATGACCAAAAGAGGCCTGGAGTGCCTCATTGCAGCCTATGACCAACCAGAGGTAACTGAGAGTGATCAAGGCACCCACTTTACTGGCCATGCACTACAACAATGGGTGCAACAGTTGGGAATCAAATGGAAGCATCATGTGCCATATAATCCTACCAAGCAGGCATGATAGAGAGGCACAATGGTTTGTAAATATCTGGACTGAAGTCAGACACCAATAGTGTGCGAGGATGGTCAGTCCGCTTATGGACAGTCTATAGCGTTTGAACAAGAGACCCAGAAATGGAGCCCTGGGCCCCACAGACGTACTAACACATATAGCTGCCTCCCCTATACAACTGCAAGTGCAAACCAAGGAGGAATCATTGAAGCTGAGGTTCGGCCACCAGAATGATATCTTGCTGCCAGCACCAACTGTACTAAACCCTGGGGACTACATTGAGTGGATGTGTCCTTGGACATTTTGACACATAGACCAACGATGGCTGGCCCTCCTGGCACCTTGGGAATAAGGCCTGGAAGCTGGCCTCCTGTGTATTCTTGGAGTAACAGCAGCGTGGCCCCCAAGATCATAGTAGTATATCCTGAACAGCCAGAAAGTAGGATAATCCTATCAGGGAGTTTTGTTTTATCATTATGGCCAGTGCATGCACCTCCAGTAGCACTATATATATACCCCTCCATAACCCCGAAGGGGAGAGGGGCAAAGGTATGGAATACTAGACCTGGATGGGATGCCCTTCCTGCCACAGTCCTATCACAGGACCACTCTCTTGCATGCACCCTACCTGATGGACAAGATTTGTCACTGTTAATGTCATTAAAACATGCAAATATTGCCCTTAAGATCTTTGTGGATTGGGCACACACCATAGCAAAATAAACTGCTACTTATTGGGGTATATGGAGCTCCCTATCCATACCACTACTAAATGTGAGTCATGAACTCATCTGAGTTGAACTGGTTTTGAATATAGCTGAAATAACCTCCTCAGGCTTGAGGATTATAATTTTTGTTATTATCTCTATGTTGTTGTTATCCTCTGTTGCTGTTGTGGGATATGGTTACAATGCTCCAGCTTTCTTGCACAGGAACCACTGTGGAAGATTGAAAGCATATAGATTGTTAGGCGAGAATCCTGGAGGGGTGGAGTATAGATAAAGTGAAGGTTACTATGGCCAGGATCCTCACCTGAGCCTAAACTACCTGATGATGTAACTGGCCTGCTGCTAGGCTAGTGCTTCTACACATGTAGGCAATAAGCTATTACTGACTGAGTCACTATATAAAGAGCTCTGCCCAGTGCTCGGAGCTGAGGCAAAAATGAAGGAGGATTACAGACCTGCAGACTGTTGAATGCAGACGTAATTCTAGTGCTTGACCTATCACTGGGTGAGCAAGCGGGGTAATAAACCCTTTCACCCCAAGAACATTCCATTGTCATTTCTCAGTCTCACTGAATCCAAAGTGAACTTGCCCAGGGCTGAAACTCATTGGCAAGACACCACCCTTGAAGGGAGACACTTTGCACATATTCATACCTTCTCTCTGGTGACAGCCCACATCCAGTAACTGGTCAAAGCAAGGATATAAATGTCCAACTCACTTGCCTCAAGATGAATCTTAGCCCCAGAGCTCCCCATGGAATAGCTGAGGCTTTTGCTGCAGATGCATTATAGTTCAATTCCTTGCTTTGTCCAATCCTGCTTCCTACTATCTCTTACATGTTTTGATCACAAAGCACTCCTCAATAAACCTCCTGCACACATCTCTATCTTTGATTCTTTTGCCCCAGAACCTGGACTAACACAATTATTTCATATGTTAGACATTAGGAAACAAAGATGAATAGAAAAAGACAAGGTGTGGCAAAGGAGTTACAAAGCTAATTGATCAAAATAGACTGTAGGTTCTGGATTCAACTTGTCACTTATCACCTGTGTGACCATGATAAACCCCTCGAACCTCAGTTTCCTAATCTATAGAGTAAGGTTGCTGTGCTATGGACTGAATGTATCTCCTGCCTCCCCTGCCAAGTTCTTATGTTGATCCCCAGTCTCCAGCGCTATAGTATTCAGAGGTGGGGCATTTCGGAGGTGGGTAAGGTAGTTAGGTCATAAGGGTAAAGCCTTCATTATGAGATTAGCGCCTTATAAGGAAACAGAAGAGCGCTTGCTCTCACTCTGAGCACACAAAGGAGTCTGGTAAGCACACCTTTGTAAGATGGTGGCCACTTACAAGCCAAGGAAGAGGCCTCAAAATGAACCTACCTGGCTGGCACCTCATCTGGGAATTCTCAGTTTCCAGAACTGGTTGTTTAAGCCACTGAGTCATTGGTATTTTGTTGCAGCAGTTCTAACTAACTAAGACACTGGTAATTAAATAGGAAGTACTTGATAGTGCTATATAATATTATTCACCATATATGGATATGTAACCTGAGAGCATTAGAAGAAAAACAGACAGAAATAGAATGACTTTGTTTGGCTTCATAGAAATCTGAAAAGAGGTGATACTGAAGTCTGAACTTGAAAGATGAACTAGACAGAGTCAAATGGGGAAGAACTGAGATTTAGTGTCAAACGGAAGGACTTGAGCTCAAGCACATATGCATGGCAAACTGCAAACAATCTCCATGGGGTGGCATATAGATGAAGGTAGTAGAAAGTGGGTCTGGAAAGATTGCAGTTAGCTTTTGCAGCTTGGATTTTATTCTGTTGCATTCACTAGGAAATTCCAGAGCTTTTATAAATGAATATGTGATGTAATTAGAGTTGTATTTTTAAAAGGTAACAGCCTAACCTCAGTGGCAAGGATATATTGAATCTGGAAGAAGGAGACATGCAAGGAGAACCTATTGCTTTGGTCCAAGTGAAGGTGAGAACAGTCTGCACTAGGTCAGTGGCAGAAGAATGGAAAATTAATCACTCACTTTAAAACACTTTAGGAGGCAAAGTCAAGAGGAAAGGAGAGGAAGAAAGAGAAATCAAAGCCAGTCCGAGTGTTCTAACTAAAGAGACTATTTTATCTTGAACATGATCAGTTTAAGATATTAAATTAGCAAAGAATTATGTAAGAGTGAAATTACGTACAGTGCAAGAGGCTAAATTAAAGTCAAACAGGACAATACTTGAACAGTAGTGTCATTGTGCACGGAGAAGCAGTCTTCATCTGCCAGTGCATCTGCAAAATGCTTTTCTACCTGGTGAGATTAGCATATGGGAAATGTTATTCCTTTTCCCATGGAAAAAGAACAGTTAGGCAGTGAATACATAACAAGTCATAGTACTTCATTCTGAATACCTGAATGTGGGTTTTCAATGGACAATTCAGAGTACATTTCATGCTCTGTTCACCAATAACTTATAATATGCATAAAAAGCCTTCTCTATTAGATTTATATCCATGCATTTAAATTAAGATCCACTTAGTCTGATGCCTCAGAGTCTAGCTGAAAATATGCCAAAAGTTTGGCTTTTAAGTTTTCAAGCTTTGGGGAGATTAATTCATCACCAGAAGCACAGTAATTCCATATGTCCAAGTTTAGATGTATTTGCTACTTCTGAAAGAGACAATGATGACACTATGCTGACTTTCAAAATGAATCAAATAAAAGGAAAAACATAATTCAAAGCCAATTTGGGATTCATTTGCACATATTTGGGACTTAAAAGATTTTTGTCATCATCTGACTGGAGCCCTGTTGGAAACTAGTTATGAGTCATTTCTAGAAAGCTCTTTTCAGAATGCTCAGCTTTATACTGCAGCAAAGCCTGTTTTGCTTTCCCTGATCATGTAACCCACTGCCTTCTTATAATTGTGTCTCTGAAGCTCTGTCAGCAGGACAACTGCAAAGCCATCTTTAAATCTAATGAAAACATGAAGCCCAAAATGAAACTTAGAACATGAACTCCTAACTCAAGAGCATCTATTGTGAAAGAAGGCAGACTAGAATGAAATTAGAAAATTTCATCAGAACATAAAACCGTTCATTCTTACGACCCTAAAATGGCAGACTGGAAAAAATTGTACCTCTAAAATTTAATCGTACTCTTAAATATCTAATAGTTCTAGCAGCAAATCTCCAGAAAATTTTATAAATATTTCATGACAAAACAAAGTTTTACTGTAAAATGGTGTTTATTGTTATTTTCCACTCATTCAACAACGGACCTCCTTCTTGAAAGGCACAGCATACTGTCTGTGCTGATGTTTCTCTAATTAATCAGTAACCATTCAGAGTTCCTAAGGATGCTGAAATGTTCTTGATAAAATGAAAGTAAAATATTTTTATAACACATGTATAAACACTTATATTCTAAGGTCAGTAGACTATATCACAAAAAGACAAAAAGGGGGAGGAACATTCTGGCAAAGATACAGCTACATAGAATTAGGCATCTCCCTCTTCATGTAGCTGGCCCGAAGTGAGCCTCCAGAGCCAGGTCGAACTACCAGCACTGGTTTTACCTATTCTAATGGCCCATTTTAGGCTTCCAAATCCAGCTTCCTTTAATCTACATTTCTCTGATTTTCAAAGTCTTGCATGAAGAGCCTCATGCCAGTTCATGGGTGGAGGTCTGACACACGCGCCCAGAGTGTTTGCCTCTCCTTTCCCTGAGAGGCGGGGTCAAAGCCCTCTTCTGGAGTCTGCACTCTGATTGCTTGTGCAGTGCAGTATGACGCGCCTTCCACTCTCTGTATCTTGGTGGGCATTACACATATAAAGCACCTTCCCCTTTCTGTATCTTGGCATACTCTTCCTTGGAACTCAGACATAATGCTCTGGAGAAGGCAAGCTACCCAATGGAGCTACCTATGTGGAGAAAAATCTACAAGCAGAAAAAAAAGTAGAAACTACTGCCCTAGTTGAGTTGACCCAGCCAATGTCAGGTGGACTACAGATGAGATGTCTCCACCGAGTCTTGCTCAAACTAAAGATCAATGAACAGAAGACTATCAAAATATCAAAATTAAAAACAAATAGAATGCCTAGAAATTATATATATAATATATATGCATATTGTATATAGGTATATACATCACATATATGTGCATTTACATTTACATGTATATATATATATATATATATATATACATGCACACAATGAAATTTAAAACCTGGTAAGACTGCTAATTAGCCAATTAAATACAAATGAAAAGAAGTTTAATTAACAAGAAGTTAAAAACTATAAAAACTGCATCAAATGTAACCCAAAAAGCAAAAAGGGATAGAAAATATGAAGGAATGATCAAGGAAAATGGAACATTCTGATGAGGAATAAGCAATATTTAAATGGATAGTGGATGAAGTTCATCTAGAATTTAAGACATATACTCTCCATTAAAAAGTTCAAAGTATTAAAAGCAGGATAAATAGAAGTATACACTCAGACTATTTTAGTCTAAGTGCAAACCATGAAAGACAAAAAGAAAATTTTTAAAATATCCAAAAGAAAAGCACAGTTTACCTACAATGAACTAAAAAAACTGCTTTCTTCTCAACAGCAGTAATAAAGACAAAAAGTGATAAAATATCTTCCACATAGTCTGACAAAATAACTGTTAATCTAGATGCAATCATTCTAAAGCTAAGGAAATTAAACAAAAACTGAGAGCTTATTATAATTTGTGATATACCACTTATGATAGCTTCTCCCTTAAGGATCTATTAGTATAACTCTAGACCTGCCTCTGTCCCTTAACCAAGAAAACTCAGGCAAATTCAAGAGCAACAACTTTACAGAGCGAATCCGTCTTATTATTTGGAAGTGAACTACCCACAGAAAGCATATCTGCTATTCAGCTCCTCCAGGGCATCACCCCTGCCCACCATTATACAGCCTCTCTTGCAGGTAAAGAAAATACTGTGTCCTTTGTATTTATCCAATATTTCTTTTTCAACTGTAAGAACATGGGCAGGGAAAAAGTGTGCAACTTACCCTTTGAAAACTCCCATCACCTACAGAGCCTCACTAGAAGAATACACAATTGATAAACACAAAAAAGAAAAATGACCCCAAAATAAAATCTTGGTTTCTAGAAGGGATTGTGAATAAATTAAATCACTTAAAATGTGGGTAATAAAAAATAAATATTGACTATTTAAAACAATTATAATAATGATAATTGGTTGAATTTAAAAATATTTCCATAGAGTTTAAGCCTGATATCATTAATGTATAAAATTTAGAAAGGGGATGGTGACTGGAGTTAATTATATTGTTTGAAGGAAGAGTAAAAATTCTGATTAATTTTAGATATAAAGTATGCATATTACAATTTCAAAGGCAATGATCAAAATAATTTAAAAGATCTTACTCTTTCAAACAATAGTGGAAAACTAGAATCAGATACATACAAACAAAGGCAAGAGGAAAAATTAAACCCAAAAAAAGGAACAAGTAAAAAACTAGAAAATAAAATGGTAGGATGAATATTGGCATTATAAGTTTAAAAGTTATACTTCAACTTCTATAAAGAAATAAACTAAAAATTGATTATAAAAAGATATCAGATAAATATCCTAAATATGTGACATTTAGAAAATATTTCTAACCAAATGAAAATGTTAAGTATGACATATCTTGGAAGGCCAGAGATTAACAGCAACCACCAGAAGCCAGCAGAAATGCATGGGCTGGTTCTTCCCTTGCAGCCTCCAGAAGGACTCAATCCTACTGACTCCTTGCCTGCAGACTTCTGGCCTCTGGAAGTTAACTGAGCCAGCTTTGATGCTGTCAGGAAACTACCCTACAGTCTGCACAGGAAACAACTGTCGGTACTGGAGAAGGTGGCACAATAGCATGTGTAAGTACCTCCAGTGTTTACCAGAAACAGAGCTGCATAAAGACTTTCCTAAATACATCTTTGAATATATCAAAAGATTCTCCATATGTGGAGAGCAGTTTATTTTCTACAGTTACAATAATCCATTGGATTTACCCTCAAAGAATGGCTGCAATCAGTTTTGACACTACAAGGGCAGATTTTCCCTATGTTTGTTAGCAATATCTCAGAAAAATGCCAGAAACCAGCAGGTTTCTGATTGGGGCAAGATTCTGCTGTGCCATCCCAGAGTGCCTTCATGGAAGAATAGGAAGCAAAATCTCTTGGAGTGAAGATATGCTAGTTTATTCCAAAACTCTCCCCTTATTTGGCAAGTGAATTTCTCTATTACATCAATTCTGATCCTGGGCTAGACTGTGAAGGCTAACTACAGATAGTAACACAATACAATGAAACACATTGTGTGACATGTCTCTTTTCAACTTTCTTAGTAGATTCAGAAGGTAAACACTCACTTCTAAAACTGGGGCTGATTTTCAAAATAAAAAGTGTAATACTTCAAATAAAATTGTGGCATTCCACAAAAGATGTGCCCAGAGGACGGACTGCAGTATTACTACATGGCGGACAGTGAAGTCTCTTCAGTAAACCAGCTTCCGTTTTAAGAAACCAGAAGAAGAGTGAAAGAAGTTCAAAGCAAGTAAAATGAGTATAATAATGCAGCATATAGCATAAAGTAATGAAATAGAAAAAATTTTTTTAAATGAAACCAAAATCTGGTTGTTTGGAAATATCAATAAAAGTGATAAACTTCTAGCTAGACTAGTCAAGAAAAAAACAAAGAAGATACAAGTTACCAATATCAGAAGTGAAAGGTGGTATCGCTACACACTAGAAAAAGAGTGATAAGTGAATGCTAAGAACAACTGAATGCCTGGAAATTAGATAATTGGGTAGCTTAGATGAAGTAGATGAGTTCCTTCAAAGAAGAAACTACTAAAATTTACTTAAGGAAAAACAGACTCTCCCCACTGAAAAATAGAAACAAAAAAATAAAATAACAAAAACATAAAAACGCTTCTTGAGCTAGGTGGTGTCACTGATGAATTGTACAGAACATTTAAGGAAGAAATAATACAAATGTTACATAGTTATCTCCAGAAATTAGAAACAAGAAAATAAAAATTCCCAACTTATTTTATAATGTCAGCATTATCCTAATACCCAATTCCACCAAAGACACCACAAGAAAACTTCAGAGCAATATTTCTCATGAAACAGATACAGAAATCTTCAACAAAACATCAACAAATAAAATTTAGCAACACACAATAAAAATTATACATTATGACTAAGTTGGATTTATCTCGGGAAGCCAAAATTGGTTTAACATTCAAAAATCAATGTAATTTAATATATTAGTAAACTAAGGAAGGAAAACTAAATAATCATCCCACTGATGGAGAAAAAAACACTTTAGAGATTTCAATATCCACTCATTACACTTTCAGTAAACTGAGAATTGGAGGGAATACCCTTAACAATATCAAGGGCTTCTACAAAAAAACTACAGCTAACAAAATCACGAACAAGACAAAGATATTAATTCCCACATTCTTTTTCAGCATCATAATGGAAGTACTAACATGTATAAAAACGCAACAAAAACAAGCAAGATACATAAATTTAAAAAGAAGAAACAAAAGTCTCCATATTCATAGAGGACATGATTGTCTAGGTGGAAAGCCCCAAAGAATCTACAAGAAAGCCCCTAGAAAGATGTGAAAATATTGGTTTATATCCTTCCCGAATTTAACAAAGTCATGGATACAAGATAAATATACAAAAATCAAGTGTATTATTATATATTAAAAACAATTAGTATATAATTTGTATATATAAATACAATTACATAAATAAGTTTTTTAGATGGTATCATTTTCAAAACACTGAAAATTATGAAATCCTTAGGTATACATCTAAGAAACGTTATAGATATAGGAAAGATTAAAACAATGATGTTACTTGATGAAGATGATGATGGTGACAGTACTAGCAATAGAACCAGCTGACACTCAGGCTCTCGACCCAGCACAAATACACGGATTGGCTCATGCAATTCTCACAACAACCTGAGGAGGAAATATGAGTCTATCTCCATTTTACAAATGAGCTTACAGAGACACTAGAAGGTATATGTGACTTGCTAAGTGTTAAACAGTTAATAAGGAGTGGAGCTGAGATTTGAACATAAGCAGTCTGTTATGCTCTTAGGCAATAAACTCTGCTGCCTTAATGCAATCTTTTCAACTGTCTTCTTAACCTTGTCCATGTGGCTGCAACTAGTATATTCGTTAAAATAACTTTATTTAAACCAAATGAATAAATTCTTTCTTGCCAGAATACTGGCTGGTACATAATTTCAGCATGAATGACTTAGCAGGCAAGTAGCCCAAGACCATTGAGAGTACGATACTATCTTTACAAATTTAAAGGCACAAAATTAAATAATACATACTTAGTAATATATAGAATAAAATTATACTTAAAAACCCAGGCAATGATTTATAAAAATACAACTGCAGAAAGGTGCTTATCTCAAAAGGGGAACAGAGGAATGGGATTAGGAGAGACACTGAAAGGGTTTATAGGTTATAGTTCATTATACTTCATAATATATTATTTTATATGTATAACATATGCTGCATAATAAAAGTAGAAAACAACCACATCCCACATGACCAGTTTATTTAATAAATATTTATTGAATATCTACCATGTACTACGAATTGTTTAAAGCACTGGGAATTCAGAATTGTGGGGTGTTTCTCATATAGCGACAGGTGCTATGTAAACATAAAACAAAGACAAGGGTTAAAGTGTCTACTGATGGCCCATAACCATATATCTTGAGGACAGTTGGAATAAACATTTATTTAGAAAAAAGAGTAAATGTGGGGAATAAAATGAATTCAGTAGGTAAGAAAAAGCTTTAACTTCTGTACATTTATTTATAACCATATATATATGATTAAATAAGTATATAAATATATTTATTTAATAAATACACATATATGCATTTAATATATATCTATATGTATATACTTATTCAATCAGTATATATATGTGTGTGTGTGTGTGTGTGTGTGCATCAGTTTTCTTGACAGAATATCAAGTCACTAATAAATAATATATGTCATTAATTGAGGTGCAGCCAGAAAATGTAAGACAAAAGTCAGAATGTTTATGGGTTACTACCAAAGAGTAGGAATCACTCATTTAACAAATATTTATTGATGGTTCTTGTAAACCAGGCCCTGCAATGAGCACAAGAAATAAAATGACCAGCAAAAATGGCAGTCTCTGACCTCACAGAAATTGCCTTCAAATAGTAGAATAAAACAGCAACTAAATCATCGTAAACAAGTGTAAAAATGTACGGAGAGGAACGATTGCCTAAGACAGCGTATGTGCGCAAGATGCCGGTTAGGAAAGTCAAAAAAGGCTTTCTTGTAGCAGAAACTGGGGCTCAGGTGCAATGAAAAAGCAGAAAGGTGAAGGCGGGGCCTGTGAAGAGGGCAGCAGGGTGAGAGAAAGGGGCTGAAGGAGAGCTGTGAGCCCTGAGCGAGGGGCGCCGGCGCGGCCGCAGCCCGGAACAGGGGATCCGAGAGCACAGAGATCTCCCCTGAACAGTGACTCACACTAGCAGGCGCTCCGTAAATATTCATCAGTTACGTGAAAGATCATGCAGAACCCTGCACACTTGGTCACTGAGGGATTTTTTTTCTTTTATCCTAATAGCAATTGGAAATGACTGAGGAGTTCTGGGGAGGTAGGTGAAAGGGAAGTTCTGGAAAGGGGCCCCATGCGTAGGTCTTGAGTCTGTCAGAGGCTGTATCTGAGTCCAGACAAGCGTCAGGGGTCTGCTCTGCGGTCCAGGGGCAGTGGACAGAAATGACTTAGTGGACAACGTAAACGCACTTACAAGGCAAAATTGGCAGAATTCAGGAATTAATTTGTACTATTCATCTCATAACCCCCAGTAGTCAGTGGAAAAAGTACCTTTTCTCAGAGCCCAGCATAGCCAATATCTTGGCACAGTAAAGGTGGGAGCCAAGATTAACTTATGAGGAAAGGAAGGAGAAAAAAAAAGAAATCGAGACAGTGTGAAGTGATAATTCAGACAAGAATGCAGTGTAAGCTATAAGTCTTGCTGGGACAGAACCCCTCCCAGACTGCATGATTATGTTATGTTGAACAAGCGCCTTCCATCTAGATGGCTAACCGCCCGCCAGAACTCACGCCACTTCACTCCTCCATTCTGCCGCATAGCAAATAACCAGAGATGAAAATGACTCCACTTGGGTGACCACTCAAAGTCAATAGCACCTTTGCCCATCCTCACTTGTAGACTCAGCCTGATATTCCCTCGAGAGTGAAAGGGCATTTACTTTAGATTGAGTGACAAGATGAGGACCTCAAACCCCGTGGAAAAAGCAAATGTTCTCACTTCAAACCTTAAGTGATACAAATCTGATTCATTAGTGGGCAAAATAGAAATACTAAGCAAAAGCATACAAAGCCCTAGTTTTTTCCTATCTTACTCCCAGCACAGCACATAAGCTCTGGCACTAACCTCATGACTTTCACCCAGGGGCTGACAATATATCTTACTGTATTACAAATGAATAGCAGACATAGTCCACAGACTGTCAAATCTGTGCTGCAGAACAAACAGGCTATGATCGTACTCCGTAAAATAAAATTGTGCCCAAGGAATGAACTAGACAGACACAGCTACAAGTGTAAATCTAAAAAGCCTTGGGAAACTGAAGTCCAAAGTCATTATTTTATTGGGGTCTGGTATCTTGGGGGATTAGTGATAACAGATTTATACCTCTAGGCTTTTTAGCTTAAATGAACTGAAAGCATAAGTAACTTTTAAAATATCAGAAAATAGATTGTGCTGTTCTAATACTTAGGATAAAGTCATGTACCTGGAAAAGCATGGCTGCTACTCTGTTTCATGCAGACCTTGGAGTGAGTGAGTGTTAAGAACTGAATAGTTCCCTGAGAAGTATGGGAACTTTGAAAGCTGCTTTTCAACTGAAAATTATTCAAAAACTCTTAACATACTACAACCAAGCCTGTGTGTGTTAAGACATAGGACTTCCATTTATGGAGACAACTCTTATCTGGACACAAATGGTGTGAGTAGGTCAAGTCTGATCTTTTGACTAACAAATGTTTTGATGTGAACCCTTGTATCCCAAGCCCCTGACCTAACCATAATTAAATTACCTTTCTGTGGGATATCTAATTGATAGTTCTAAAGCAAACACTAATTTAAATCTGTATCCAAGCCAACCAAGTCATAAAATATTTTCCACTGTGACCAGATGTTAATAAATAAGGAAGAGTTTAAAGACTTGGAGTTTCCTACCACTCTGGTCAACCTGGACAACTGACAGCCTTATTCTGTTTTTACTTGATTATTTTACCTCTGTGTCTTTAATGTAATTTTCCTTGCCCTTAACAAAGATTTTAATTCTCAAAGACTGCAACTCTATCTTCTGTTTTCAGTGTTTTCTCCTCTAGCACATAGTGAATAATCTATACATATAGTTAATTAAGTATTACATAAACTGTAACCTCATGGTAGTTTTTTACAAAATTGCTTCTTTAAATTTCTTTCTTCGGAACACTAATGAATAAAAATGAATAACTTGCCTCTATTTAGAGAAGGCAGAAAACCAAGATAGCAAAGCCTAATTAATTTACACTAATTGTTAGGAGGAATGCCTACTTTGCATGAATAGGAAATATGAATTACAGAATATTTTTAAAAATATAGAGTATTAGTTCTTTCAATTACATGCTATATTTTAAACCAGTTAACAAAATAGTACCAGCCTGATCTTTCTAAAGGAAATGAATAGAATGTTCTAGAAAATGGCATAACATGAGGGGTCCCATAGGTTTGGAAATCATCTCTCTTTAGGATAAATATCAACCAGAATTACCATCTTGTCCCTCCCCAGGCCTAGTATACCAGTATACCATATTTTGCATGCCAGTCTTTGTGTATATAAATAAAGCAAATTATTTTGCAAATTAATGCTAATATTTTTGTTTCTTAAACTTTTGTAGTAGAGAAAACAAATGAAAGACAAAAAAACAAGCAGAGGTTAGCAAACTTTTTCTGTACAGTCAGCTAGTAAATATTTCCATCTCTGAGACTCTATGTATCTATTCAACTCTGCTGGAAATGAATGAGCTGAGTTCCAAATAAAAATTTAATTAATGGATGCTGAAATTTGAATTTCATATAATTTTCAGATTCCATAAATTATTATGCTTGTGATTTTTTCAACCATTAAAAAGTTTAAAAGCATTTTTAGCTCTAGGCCTTACAAAACCTTACAAACTGGATTTGGCCTTTTGGCCTAAGTTTGCCAGTAGACTTTAACCCCTTCATATACATATACATAAAATGCCACTACATTAGAAACAACAATGGCAACAAAGACTAAAGATGAACAAAATATTGAACAAAATATTGCAGATGATACTTAGTGGTTATATATATATATATATGTGTGTGAATCAGAGCTGTTGAATTTTATTTTGCTAGCATTCATATATCCAAGACTTTGGTTTCTTTTGTATATGAAAATGATACCTTATTACCAGAGGTTATAATCTTACCAAACTGTATTGATTTCCTTATGTAGGGCCCAGGGAAGGCTTCCCCAAGATATGCCAGTTTGGCAAGCAGATTATGTCAGAGCTGAAAATAATGAAGGCCAAAAGGACTCAAAGAAATGTTGACCTTGCCGACCCAACCACACAAAGATGGAGGAACTGTTGCCGGGTGGCTGAGTCTGGGTAGGTCTCTCCCTGTGCACTAGGTGAAACACTAAGTGAAACCTCAGCCTGGACAGGAGAAATTTCCTGACTGTGGACAAGAAAGAATTCTCAAACAGGTTGGACAAGTGTAGGTAAGGAAGGAATCCATTAAAGTGAGAATAGCAGGGAATGGCAGTTGCCCTGCAGACAGCAGAGAGCAAGGAGGAACAGAGGGAGGAAAGGGAAGCTTATCGAACTCCTGCTCAGCATGGGACATATCCCTTGACAACTCCTAAAGCAAGGGTCCCCTGGTGTCCAGTGTCTGCTTGAATTTGCAGGGCATGAGAATTCAGACCCCACCACCCCAGAATTTGGGGGAGCCGCAGAGCACTGGATGGAGTGAGATTATGTTCTGAGAACTTCCCAAAGGCAAAAAAGGAGACTTTCAGGCAGGCTACTAAAGAGCACGATCGTGCAGCTGCAGCTCCGTCCGGGTCACCCAGGCGACAGGAACTTGCCAGCCCGAATCAGAGGTCTGAGGACCCCTCCCTGCTCGTCTGAAGTAGGACAGAGATGGTGAAGGCTTGTGCTTAAGTCTAGAAAACTGAATGAAGTAACAAGGACGCTTTCCACTGGAAGAGCACAGAGACAAAACGCACTAAGTTGAGCAGCAAGAAGTTTGTATTTAAGGCAAAAAGTACACACTCAAAAAAAGGGGAGTGTGGGCAACCTCAGAGAGGAGGCATGCTTAAGGGCTTAGGATTCTGTCTTTGAGGCTTTCAAGAATTGGGCAAAGGGTAGGGATGGGGGAGGTGGTTGCTGGGCATGGGCTTAACTTGTGGCCTCATGGTGTCTGTCTCCTGGGAGAGACATTATGTCACCACCCACAGTCATCACACTAGATAATTCTGTAAAATAAACTTAGCACAAGGAATTTATTGATCCTGTTCTTCTCCAAGATAGTGGTTACCCTCAAGCCCTGAGGACATATCAGTTAGGACTGCTTGATCTGCCTTAAGATAGGTTGTTGGTTGATTACTGAAGATATGCTAGGAATCTTACCTCCCTTTTTTTTTAAATGAAATCTTAGTCTGACGGAATTCCTCCTGTTCTTCTTGTGTATATCTTGGCATTTTTCATCACAGGCAGGATAAGTTCATCATGATGCTTGTCTGCCCTACCACAGAACTGCCCCAGGACGATAGCCACCGGCTAGAAACCGCACTGCAATATGAACTAGGAGCAGCAGAAGGGGAGGAGGTTAGCAACGTCTGTTCGAAGTCCTCTCCACCTCACATTGTTTCTGTGTGGCCCAGCAAACATTTGTTTACCAAGCATCTTTCATATTCCTGTTAATTGCCTTCCTTGAAATTCCAGATCCCTACTCTCTCTCCTTAGTTCACGATGACATCTATACCTGATTGTCCCTGATTATCTTTGGAATCTCATATCTATGGATTTCCCCATAATACATAATTAAACTTTGTTTTTTTTTCTCCTATTAATCTGTCTCTTGTCAGTTTGATTCTTAGACCAGCTAGAAGAAACATGAAGTGTAGAGAAAAATTCTTCCTCCCCAACACTAAGAAATATCAATAAGCAAAATCTTTCAAATACAGGTAGATTTTTAAAAAGGAAAAATAATTGCCTATCTTATATTTCTTTCTGTGAAACTCAGGTGAAACTGGCTTTGATGGGGGGAAATAATCAGTTTGTTTTCACTCCACTCATTTCTGCAACCAGGACTCAAATTCTGTTTCGGCAGAACAAATTGGGAAACTGAATCCAAAGGAGATGCTCAGGGATTCCCAAAGGTGGTCACTTTCCCTGTTGGCCATTTTGGACCTTGCTTTATAGGAACAGCAGATAAGAATCTCAAATAAGGGTCTCTGGAATGTATAATCATTTGTAGAAGTGATTTCACAGAAATAATTGATTTGTGACATATGTGACATGTGCCACAAAGTTATATAAACTACAGCTTGAAACTATCCTTGATGGTTATTTACCTTAAGAACCATCACCACCACCACACAAACTGTTAAGACGAAAATGTGAAGACACCTGTAGATTAAGAGACTTACCAAAGTTTATAAAATTAGCAAGTAACTGGAATAGCTTTAGACTGCTTGGGCCGTGGGCCTGCAATGCAGTGTTCCCACCTGTCTTGTGAGAACTGATACTGGGCAAGCCCCAGAGAGGTTACCAGTGTCCGGTCTCTTAATTTGCACTGGGTAACACAGAGTCACACTCTCTGTCACTCTTGTCATTTCACTGTGCAGAAGACACCAGGATGAGCTTTAATTTTCTTTAAGGCACCCACACAAATCTTCCTCCCTGATATATCTTTTGAGAAAGCACCTTAAGTTGTAATGTGTGGATCAGTTTGCTTACTCTTTAGCGGAGTTCTTCAAAGTGTCCTGCATCACTGAAAGAAATAAAAATATTTTATAGATCGATAACTTCCCAGAGGCATTTAAATATCTTGATTTTCAGCCTCAGCTAGATGAAACTTCAAGACTCCTCTTTTCATTTGTCCCCTGAATGTTTCCCTCTGTGGTTATTAGAAACAGACAAGACCTTCAGTGAGGTATTTCAATTGACTAAATAAAATACTGCTGTTTTTTATTCTAGCAAAGAAAGTAAATTGAGCAGACTTTCACTTGGCAAATAAATATATTTCAACAATATTTAATGCAACATTGAACATATCATGAGTCTGTTGCCTACAAGAAGAAAACAAAAAGTAGCTATATTTTATTCATTCAAAATATCTTAACTTAAAAAAATACCAGGCTAAAAACAGGAAGAGCTGTTTGGTGTTAGACTTCTAAGAAAATCTGATTATTGGTAATTATCAAAAATAATAGGGAATTTGATGAATTCAAAATTTACCATGCACATTCATTTTAAAAATCATCTCAAGATTAGTCACACTGAAATGTTAAGACTTAATGTCCTGTCTCTGGGGGCATTTGAGAGGCTACAGAATGAAGCTAAACTGGGTTCAATTCTTAAAACTACTTTTTACTGTCTGTCTGGCCAAGGATAAATTATGGATTATCACTTTTACTCATTTTTCTCTTCTGTGAAAAGAATAATAAATCTGCTTTAAGAGAATGTTGTCAGTATTGGCAGTATTAAATATAATATAGTTAGACAATAAAAAATTCTCCATAAATAGTAACTGAATATTATTGAGTAATTGCTATGTGCAGATATTAAGAGTACTTTTAACTCTATAGATTTGGATAGAATCAGTCTGCCCGCTTCCAGATGCTAGCGCTAGTGCCGACGCCCAGGAAGGTCGAGTGCGCAGCCAACTCTGCCCAGCTAGTAAGAGCTGAGGCCGGGATGGAAGTCAGGCATCTGACACCATTGTCCTTGTACCTTACTATCCACTACGGAAAAGAATCTTCTGAAAAGATAAATATAATCAGAGGATTATTTTATGTGGACATTTCAGGCATCTCCAGAAGAGCTATTTAGAAGCAGATATGCACAACTGCCTGTTTTGTGCCAAGCCTATTGCTAATGAAGGTCAAAAGGCCATCAGGCTTGCAATGCAGAGAAAAGATGGACACTGAGGAAGAGAAAATTCCTGATCATCCCATGAGTTTTGGCACCAGAAAATTCATGTGACCTGAGACAGAATATCGCTGTGGCCCGGTGATTTCACAGTACCTGGCTCATCACCACACAAATGTTTTTATACAACAGGAGTTACGTTCTTTTGGATCCCTTTTTTTTTCTTTTGCATGAAGTTAATTTTCAAAGCGAATTTAAAAAACAGATGTACAAATGCATTCTAAAATAAGCAACAACAACAAAGAATAAGTACATTAAGAAGGGACTGGATCAGTTATTTTCAGAAGTTGATTTGTGTAATTCATTGTCAGGTAATCAGATATAAAAGATAATTTATGATTTTAGAATCACTTAGGCTGAAAAAACATGGGCTTTCAAAGTGAAATGAAGTAAGTTGCAGGGTTAGGGGGTCACAGAAAAGAAGAGGAAAAGAAAAGGTTAGGAAAAATGAGTGATAGGAAAAAGTAAGGGAGCGGTTTAGGGAAAGTCAGGGGAAGGAATAGCAGAAAATAATGGGTAGAAACAACAGCTTTGAATGTAACCACTTTGGTTTTGAAACTCCTGAGAACATATTTCTATTAATTAGGCCAACTCCTGCTGTCAACATGCATACATTCAATGTATGTGAGAATCCATATTTTATTTGTATAATTTAGCCAACAAGTTTTACTTACTAAATCAACACAAAATACTTTTATATTTTTCCTTTTATATGTAATCAATATTTTCCAAATTTTTAAAACGTTCTGATTTGTGTCATTGTGTCATTACTTTTCACAGCTGAACTCCTATGCTCTCAAATAACAGCAAACTATTCCTTCTTAAATGCTCTCAGTCTTAAAAATGGCACCACAATAACCGTATTCATGCCAGAAATCCAAGACCCATTTTTATCACATCCTTCCCTATGACACTTAATATTTGCTATTGCACCTTTTGAATATTCTTTCTTCTCTTTATCCCATCTGCCTCCACCTAGTACAGTATGGGGCTCCTTCACCTCTGACCTAGATGCCTTCCTAATTCCTAATGTAGTTCTGTGCTTCTGTCCTTAGTCCTCATATACAGCCATAGTGATACCAGTGGTGTCGATGTTAATCTGATCATAACACTCCCAAGTTGAAACCTAAGACTTTCCATTGGCTGGAAATTGAGAGGGAAGCCTTTCAAATATGACACACACATGCTCCATAAGCTGGTCCTTCTTTCTCTCTCCAGGCACCTTTCCTTTGTTTTGCTCTCCTAGGCACACTGAACTCAATTCCTTGAACATGCCATATTCAGTTCTTCCCTCCAGTCAGAGTAAATGCAGATGGTAGCCCTTGTCCCCTTCACTTTGCGGAGTTAATTCCTATTTATTTTTCAGGTGTCAATTTAATTGCCTTTTGTACAGGGAGGACTTTCCTGATCATGTTCATTTGTGTATTTCCCTTTACTTCTCTTTTGTAGGAACTTTGCATGTATGTCACTATTTAATCAGTTCGTTTTAGATATTTCAAGTATGTTCTCCCAGCCAGATTATAAGTGGCATAAAGGTGGGGGCCACATCTTTATTTTCTCCCATTTTATTTACATGTATTGTTAAATAATTACCACAATAAGTTCAGCAACATCCATTCTTCTCATATAGATACAATAAGAGAAAAGAAAAGAAAAAGGAAAAAGGAATAAAATTGCTCCTTGTGATGAGAACTCAGTATATATTCCCTTAACAACTTTACTATATATCATATATCATATATATGTATATCATGTATATATATATGTTTATATATGATATATATAAACATATATATATCATATAACAGCAATGTTTGCTATATTCATGTTGCATATTATATCCCTAGTAGTTGATAACTAGAAGTTTGTACCTTTTGACCACCTTCTATTTCCCTCACCTCCATCCTCCATCTCTTTTTCTAGGAGTTTTTTCTTAGACTCAACAGGTGAGTGAGATCATAAAGCATCTCTCTCTCTGTCTGACTTACTTCATTTAGCATAATGAAATAAGGCCCACCTGTATTGTCACCAAGGGTAAGATTTCCTCATTTTTTTTGACTGAATATTCCCTAATAAATGTTATGTATTTATATGCCATAATTTATTTATCCATTCATCTGTAGATGGACACTTAAGTCGCTCCTGTGTTTTGGCTATTATAAGTAATGCTGCTATGAATATGGAAGTTCAGATAACTTTTCATGTTAGTATTTTTGTTTCCTTTGGATTTACCCCCAAAAGTGGAATTGCTGGATCATAGGGAATTTCTACTTTTAATTTCTTGAGGATCCTCCGCACTGTTTTTCTATTCATTTACATTTCCACCAACAGTGCACAGAGGTTCCTTTTTCTCTACTTCCGAGGCAGCACTTGTGGTACCTTATCTTTTTGATGATGGCCATTCTAAAGGTATTAGGTGATATATGACTGTGGTGTTAATTTGCATTTCCCTAATGACTAGTGGTGTTGAGCATCTTTTCATGTACCTGTTGGCCTTTTGTGTACCTCCTTTGGAGCAATGTGTATTCTGGTCCTTTGCCCACTTTTTAATTGGGTTATTTTGTTGCTATTGGGTTGTTATGTGTTCTTTATATGTTTTGGATGTTAATCCTTTGTGAGATATATGGTTTGCAAATATTTTCCCCATTACATAAGTTGTCTTTTCATTTAATTGATGATTTATTTTGCTGTGCAGTGCTTTTTAGTTTGATGTAATCCCACTTGCTTATTTTTTATTTTCTTGCTGTGCTTTAGGTGTCAAATTCAAAAAATCATTTCATTATCAAGACCATTTTGTTAATTTGTTCCTATATTTTCTTCCAGCAGTTTTACAGTTTCAGGTCCTACATTTAAGTCTTTAATCCATTTTTGTGAGTGGTAACATTTATGGGTCCAGTTTCATTCTTTTACATGTAAATATCCAATTAATCCAGCACCATTTATTGAAGAGCTGTCTTTTCTCCACTGAGCATTGTTGGCTCCACTGTCAAATATTAGTTGACTGTATATGCTTGGGTTTATTTCTGGGCTCTCTACTCTGTTCTGTTGGTCTATGTGCCTGTTCTTATGCCAGTGCTACACTATGTATGCCAGTGCCAAGACTACAAATTCATAGTACAGCTTCAGATCAGGCAGTGTGATGCCTCCTCCTTTGCTCTTCTTTCTTGGGATTTCTTTGATGATTCAGGGTCCTTTGTAGTTCCATACATATTTCAGCAGAATTTTCTCTACTTATGGAAAAATTGCCATTGGAATCTTGATAGGGATTTCATTGAATATATACACGACCTTTAGCATTTTTGACATTTTAACAATACTAATTCTAATCTATGAGCACATGCAAGATTGGATGGGTAATGTAGCAGATGTATAGAAATTCTAAGTACACAAAAGAAAAGCTAGAGATAAAAATAAGTGCAAGAGAAATGAAGGAAATAATACACAGAACTGAATGAAAATGAAAACACAGTATGTCATAATTTGTGGGATGTTAATAAAGCAGTACTGAAAGGGAAATTAATAGCACTAAATACTTAGATTAGAAATGAGGAAAGGTTACAAATCAATGACATATGTTCCTATCTCAAGAAATAAGAAAAAGAATAGCAAAATAAATCAAAAACAAACAGGAGTAAGAAATAATAAAGATGAGGAGAAATAAATGCAGCTATATATCAATTGTAAATATTTTTTCATTTTGGTTTCTGTATGTTCATTATTAAATAACAGGGAAAATAAAGAAACCAAAAGCTTTTTCTTTAAAACAAATCAGCAAAATTGATGAACATCTACTGACAAAGATAAAAGGAATAGAGGACACAAATCACTAACATCAGGGATGTAACAGGATTTTACTACAGATCCTCCAGTCGTTATAAAAATAATAAAAGAATCCTACAATTTCACACTCATAAATTAGGCAATTTAGAAAACAATCAACAAACTCTTCAGAAATTACAACTTAATCAAAATTCAAACAAATGAAATAGACAACTTGAAGATCCCCATAGCCAGTAAAGAAATTGAATCTGTAACTTAAAGTTCCTGCACAAGAAATCCTCAGGCTGAGATGGCTTTACTGGAAAATTCTATCAAACATTAAAAGAAGAATCAATCCAATTTTACATAGTCTCTCCCAAAAGAAGAGAAAACATGTGACAACTTTAGAAAGTAAAATTACCAAAATTCAACAAAGACTGTACAAAACAAAATAAAAGCAAAGGCCAATATTTTCATGAACTTAGACACACACACACATACACATACAAAAAAACAATAAAAAATAAAGCCAAATCTAATCCAGTAATTCATTAAAAAAATGACCAAATGAAATTTATTCCAGGTGTGAAACAGCTGATTTAACATTCAAAACACAATGAATGCAATCCACAATATCAATAGACTATAAAAGAAAAATCGTTTCATATGATCTTGTGTACTGATGCAGAAAAAATATTTGACAAAACCCCCCCAAAATTTCAGCATTTTAGGAGTAAAGGAGAATTGCTTCAACTTGTTAAAGTGAATCTTCAAAAACTTACATTTAACATCATGTTGAAAGACAAACTGCTTCCCCCTGGATGATGAAAAAGTCAGGATGTCTACTCTCACCACTCTAGCTCAACATAGTGTTATATAAATTTAAGCCTGATATAAAGCAAGAAAAAGAAATGAGGAATACATAGTTAAGGGGAAAATAGAACTTACCTTATTTGCAGGAAACATGGAGTGTCTATGCAAAAATTCCAAGGAATCTAAAAACCAAAAAGAAAAAAAATCTTAGAATGAATGTGAGTTTACCAAAGGTGCCAGATACAAAATCAACAAACTAAAATCAATTACACTTCTTTATACTAATAATGAACATCAGGAAACAAAAATGAAAACACAGTATCATTTATAATTACTCCAAGGAATATGAAATAACAAAAATGTAGAGCATCTGTATGCTGAAAATTATAAAATATTGATAAATGGAATAAAAAAAAGCCCCAAATTACTGGGGGAGAGATACCACATTCATGGATTTGAAGACTCCATATAGTAAAGATGTCAGTTCTTCCATACTGGCATATGAGTTTAATAGAATTTCTATTGAAATCCCAGTAATTTTGTAAGTAGATAATTCTTCAGGTAAGCAGATAAATAGAAGGAATCAGTTTTTTCAATTTCAAGACATCCAGCCCAGTAATCAAAACAATATAGTATTGCTAGAAGGATAGGCACATAGATCAATGGAACAGAACAGAGAATTCAGAAATAGATCCACAAAAGTATGTCCAACTGGTTTTTATAGAGAAGCAAAAGAGTTAAATAAAGGAAACGCTTTTAAACAAATCATATTTGAACAATTGGGCATTCACAGGCAAAAAAATAAAATGAACATTGGTTTAAACTTTACACCTTTTACAAAATGAACAAAATGGATCAGCAACTGAAATGTAAATAACAGAACTATAAAACTTTTGTAAAATGATAGGCAAAAATCTAGAGTATCTCGGGCTAGGCAAAGAGTTTTTAGACTTGACACTAAAAGCATGACACCAAAAGGAAACACTGACAAGTTGGATCTCATAAATATTAAAACCTTGCTCCGTGAAAAACTCTATTAAGATGTTGAAAAGAAAAACTACAGACTGGGAGAAAAAGTTTGCAAACCAAACTCCAACCAAGGAGAATTATCAAGATTATATAGAGAATTCTCAAAGTTCAACAGTTTTTTAAAAAATTCGTTTAGAAAGTAGGTAAAAAATTCATAAAGAGCATTTCACAGAAGAGGATATACAAATTGCAAATAACAACATGAAAAGATATTCAACTCCGTTATTTACTAGGGAAATGCAAATTAAAATGACAATGAAGGGACTTCAGATTCCTAGCTCAATGTGTAAGGAGCTTGGAAATTGCCTTTCCATGATACCAAATAATAAGAAGCTAAACAAACTGAAAAATCAATAATTCTTTGTATACCCATCAGAGAAGTGAGGTCACAGGGTCAACTACTGCCTGAGAAACTGGAGACAGACAGGTGAACAAAGAATCAAAACTTACCAGAACAGAAACAGTCAGAAACCTGCGTGGGAGACAGTAGTGAGGAAGCAAAACCTGCAGTGTAATTGACAAATTGCTAGAAGATCAGCATGGAAAAGATGTAAAATTAAAAATTCCAGAAGTACCAGATTATGAGAGAGCTTCCACACTTTGGTGAGTTTTACCTGCAGGAGCTCTACCAGGTTCTCACAGTGAAGATCAGAGAAAAATTTCCCTGAGATTTATTGCAGAGGGAAGGAAAACCAACCATTTTTAAGTACTCTAAAACATACTGTTCTATTAAAACCTGTCCTCACAAGAAAATATTATACCAGAACCTAAACTATTGGAGTGTTAACAAAGCCCTACTAACCTGGGGAAGGGAAATACCTAACTCCAGCCTCCTCTGCTCATACTGTAACACATGAGGAGGAGTAAGAAAATATAAGTAATTGTGAAGTTCACAGCCTAGGGCAACAGGCTCGGTAAAGGACTAAGACTAAATCATACAACTACAGAATTTTTCCTCTCCTCCCACATCACACAGCTATACTAAAGGGCTCTTTACCCCAGTTCCTTTTACCCAGAACATCATGTCTACCTTGCAACGAAAAATTATAAGCCACATTAAAGGGCAAAATGCACAATGTGAAGATGCACAGCAAGCAACAGAAGCAGACCCAGACATGGTAGGGATACTGGAATTATCAGGTTGTGAATTTAAAAGAACTATGGTTAACATTCTAAAGGCCATAACAGAAAAAGTACATAACATGAAAGATTGGATGGGTAATGTAGCAGATGCATAGAGATCCTAAGTACACAAAAGAAAAGCTAGAGATCAAAATAAGTGCAAGAGAAATGAAGAATGCCTTTGATTGTCTCATTAGAAGGCTGGTCATGACTGAGAAAAGAATCTCTAGGCTTGAAGATATGTCAATAGAGAACTCCAACACTGAAAAGCAAAAAGCAAAAATAAAAAACAGTACAGAATATCTAAGAACTGTGGGACAACTATAAAAGGTGTAATGTATGTGTAATGGGAATAATTAAAGAAAAAGAAAATGATAATGGAACAAGAAAGATATTTGAAGGCATAATGATTAATAATTTCCCCAAATTTAGTGTCAGACACACACCACAGATACAAGAATCCAGACACACAAAGCAGGATGACAAAAAGTATAATAATAATAATAACCGTGCACATAGGCACATCATATTCAAACTGCAGAAATCAAAGATAAAAAACCTTGAAAGAAGTTACAGGAGGAAAACAAATGCATAAATGGGCATAGATAAGAATTGCATCTGACGACCTCTATGAGACCATGCAAGGGAAAAAAGAGTGGAGTGAAACCTTTAAAGTGTTAAGACAAAAAGAAAGAAAATAAACAAACTTGAATTCCATACCCTGCAAAATTATTCTTCAAATGGGAATGAAAAACAAAAACTTTCCCAGGTGAATAAACTTTAAAGAATTCATTGACAGTTGACCGGCCTTGCAAGAAATGTTAAAAGTAGTTCTCTAAAGAAAAATATTCAAGATAACAGGAAAGATTTCAAGAAAGAGATAGAAATTTTGAAAAATACAATATCTGAAATGAAACATAAAATGGAGGGATTAAAAAACAGATGAGATGAGGTAGAGGAAATAGTACATGAAACAGAAGTTAGAGAACAGGTAAACAAAGAAGAGGAGGCACAGAGAGAAAACAGGATCTCTAGCAGTGAAAGAATGATAAGAGAACTGTGTGACTAATCCAAATAGAACAATATTTGCATTATAGGGGTACCAGAGAAGAAGAGAGAAAAAAAAAGGATAGAAAATCTATTTGAAAAAATAATTGCTGAAAACTTCCCAAATCTGGGGAAGGAAATAGTCTCACAAGACATGGAAATACAAAGATCCCCAAACAAGGGACCCAAAGAAGGCAACACCAAGACATAATAATTAAAATGGCAATAATCAAGGACAGAGTATTAAAAGCAGCCAGGGAGAGAAAAAAGATCACATACAAAGAAAAACCCATCAAGCTATCACAGACTTCTCACCAGAAACCTTATGTATTGAAAGGGAGTAGCATGATATATTTAATGCAATGAAGCAGAAGGGCCTCCAAACAAGAATACACTATATGGCAAGATTATCATTTAAATTTGAAGCAGGGATTAAACAATTTCCAGATAAGCAAAAGTTGAGGGAATTTACCTCACACAAACTGTCTCTACAGTGTATTTTAAAGGGACTGCTAAAAATTGAAGTACTCCTAAGGCTAAATACCTGGCACCAGAGAAAATAAAACCACAGTAAAATAAGTAGACCAATTAATTACTAAACAATTGCAAAAGTAAATCAGCTACCCACAAAGTCAGTCAAGGGATACACAAAGAATACAGAATATGACACCTAATATACAAAAAGTGGAGGAGGAAGAAAAAGAAGGGAGAAAAAAAAAAGTACATTTAGATTGTGTTTGCAATAGTGTACTAAGCAAGTTAAGTTAGACTGTTAGATAGTAAAGAAGCTGCCCTTGAATCTTTGGTAACCACAATCTAAACCCTACAATGGCAATAAGTACATATCTATTGATAATCACCCTAAATATAAATGATCTGAATGCACCAATCAAAAGACCCAGTGTTAGAGAATGGATAAAAAAAAATACCCATATATGTGCTGCCTACAAGAGACTCACTTCAACCCCAAAGACATACACAGACTAAAAGTGAAGGGATAGAAGATATTTCATGCAAATAAAAGGGAGAAAAAAGTGGAAGTTGCAGTACTTGTACCAGAAAAAATAGACTTCAAAACAAAGAAAGTAACAATAGACAAAGAAGGACATTTCATAATGATAAAAGGGTCAGTCCAACAAGAGAATATAACCATTATAAATATCTATGCGCCCAACATAGGAGCACCAAAATATGTGAAACAAGTGCTGACAGAATTAAAAGGGGAAACAATGCAATGCATTCATTCTATGAGACTTCAACACACCACTCACTCCAAAGGACAGATCAACCAGACAGAAAACAAGAAAGGAGACAGAGGCACTGAACAACACAATAGAACAGATGGACCTAACAGACATCTACAGAAAACTCCATGCAAAAGCAGCAGGATACACATTCTTCTCAAGTGCACATGGACATTTTACAGAGTAGATCACATACTAGGCCACAAGAAGAGCTTCAGTAAATTCAAAAAGATTGAAATTGTGGTAACCACCTTCTCAGACCACAAAGCTAGGAAACTAGAAATAAATTATGCAAAGAAAACAAAAAAGCACACAAACACGTGGAGACTTAACAACATGCTCCTAAATAATCTATGGATCAATGACCAAATAAAAGCAAAGATAAAGCAACATACGGAAACAAATGAAAACTCAACACCCCAAAATCTGTCGGATGCAGCAAAGTGAAAGATATATTTCAATACAGGCTTATCTCAAGAAAGAAGAATAATCCCACATGAACAGACTAAATTCATAATTAATGAAACTAGATAAAGAACAAATGAGGTCCAAAGTCATTATAAGAAGGGACATAAAAAATATCAGAGCAGAAATAAATAAAATTGAGAAGAATAAAACAATAGAGAGAATGAAAGAAATCAAGAGCTGGTTCGTTGAGAACAAAAACAAAATACATAAACCCCTAGCCAGACTTATCAAGAAAAAAGGAGAATATAAACACATAAGCATGATCAGAAATGAGAAAGGAAAAGTTACTATAGACACCACAGAAATAAAAAGATCTATTAAAGAATACTATGAAAAATTATATGCTAAAAAATTGGATAACCTAGAAGAAATGGACAACTTTCTAGAAAAATACAACCTTCCAAGACTGACCCAGGAAGAAACAGAAAATCCCAACAGACCAATTACCAGCAATGAAATTGAACTGGTAATCAAAACACTACCTAAGAACAAAATGCCTGTCCCAGATGGCTTCACTGCTGAATTTTTTCAAACATTTAGTAAAGACCTAATACCCTTCCTCCTTAAAGTTTTCCAAAAAGTAGAAGAGGCGGGAATACTCCCAAACTCATTCTACAAGGCTAGCATCCCTCTATTACCAAAATCAGACAAAGACACCACAAAAAAAGAAAATTACAGACAAATATCCTTGATGAACATAGATGCAAAAATATTCAACAATGTATTAGCAAATCAAATTTAAAAATATATCAAAAAGATCATTCATCATGATCAAATAGGATTTATTCCAGGGATGCAAGGATGGTACAATATTCGAAAATCCATTAACATCAAAAACCACATCAACAAAAAGGACAAAAATCCCATGATCATCTCCATAGATGCTGAAAAAGCATTTGACAAAATTCAACATCCATTCATGATAAAAATTCTCAACAAAATGGTAAAGAGGGCAATTACATCAATGTAATAAAGGCCATATCCAACATCATACTTAACAGCAAAAAGCTGAAAGCTTTTCCTCTAAGATATGGAACAAGAAAATGATGCCCACTCTCCCCACTTTTATTCAAAATAGTACTGGAGGTTCTAGCCACTGTGATTAGACAAAACAAAGCAATTAAAGGCATCCAGATTAATAAAGAAGAAGATAAACTCTCTGTTTGCAGATGACATGATATTATACATAGAAAACCCTAAAAATACACCCCATCCGAAAACTATTACAACTAAAAACTGAATTTGGCAATGTTTCATGATAAAAACTTAATACACAGACATCTGTTGCATTCCTATATACTAATGATGAACTAGAAGAAAGAGAAATCAGGAAAACAACTCCATTTACAATGGCATCACAAAGAATAAAATATTTGGGAATGAACTTAACCAAAGAGGTGAAAGACCTATACCCTGAAAACTACAAGACACTCATGAGAGAAATTAAAGAAGACACCAACAAATGGAAATACATCCCATGCTCATGGATAGGAAGAATTAATATTGTCAAAATGACCATCCTCCCTAAAGCAATCTACAGTCAATGCAATCCATATCAAATTCCAACAGCATTCTTTAGCGACCTGGAAAAAATAGTTCTAAAATTCATATGGAACCACAAAACACCACAAATAGCCAAAGTAATCCTTGGAAGGAAGAACAAAGCTGGTGGTGTTATGCTTCCTGGCTTCAAGCTCTACTACAAAGCTACAGTAATCAAAACAATTTAGTACTGGCATAAGAACAGACCCATAGATCAATGGAACAGAATAGAGAGCCCGGATATAAACGCATACATATATGGCCAGTTAATATACAATAAAGGAGCCATGGATATACAATCAGGAAATGACAGCCTCTTCAACAACTGGTGTTGGCAAAACTGGACAGCTACATGCAAGAAAATGAAACTGGATCATTGTCTAACTCCATAAACAAAAGTAAACTCGAAATGGATCAAAGACCTGAATGTAAGTCCTGAAACCATAAAACTTTTAGAAGAAAACATAGGCAAAAATCTCTTGAAGATAAACATGAGCAACTTGTTCCTGAACGCATCTCTTCGGCAAAGGGAAACAAAAACAAAAATGAGCAAATGGGACTACCTCAAACTAAAAAGCTTCTGTACAGCAAAGGACACCATCAGTAGAACGAAAAGTCATCCTAGAGTATGGGAGAATATATTCATAAACAACATATCTTATAAGGGGTTAACATCCAAAATATGTAAAGAACACAGATGCCTCAACACGCAAGAAACAAATAGGCTAATTAAAAAATGGGTGGAGGATCTGAACAGACACGCCTCCAAAGAAGAAATTCAGATCCAAGGCATATAAAAAGATGCTCCATGTCACTAATCATCAGGGAGACTCAAATAAAAACCACAATGTGATATCACCTCACACCAGTTAGGATGGCCAACATGCAAAAGACAAAAAATAACAAATACTTGTGAGGACACAGTGAAAGGGGAACCTTCCTATACTGTTGTTGGGAATGTAAATAAGTTCAACCATTGTAGAAAGCAGTAGGGAAGTTCCTCCAAAAGCTAAAAATAGAAATACCATTTAACCCAGGAATTCCACTCCTAGGAAATTACCTGAAGAAAACACGATCCCTGATTCAAAAAGACAGATTCACCCCTATGTTTATTGTAGCACTATTTTCAATAGCCGAGATGCAGAAGCACCCTAAATGTTCATCAGCAGATAAATGGATAAAGATGAAGTGGTACATATACACAATGCAATATTATTCAGCCATTGAAGAAAACAAATCCTATCATTTGCACAACATGGATGAACCTAGAGGTTCAGTGAAATAAGCCAGGCAGATAAACACACTTACCAAATAATTTCCCTCATTTGTGGAGTATAACAACAAAGCAAAACTGAAGGGCCAAAACAGCAGCAGACTCACAGACTCCAAGAAGGGACTAGTGGTTACTAAAGGGAGGATCTGGGAAAGGAAGATGTGGAGGGAGGGAGATGGGGATTAAGGGGCCTTATGGTTGGAGCACACACAATATAAGTCGGTCATGGGGAAGGCAGTACAGCATGGTGAAGACAACTAAAGACTCTATAGCATCTTATTACGCTGATGGACAGTGATTGCAGTGGGGTTGGGAGGGACTTAATAATATGGGTGAATGTTGAAACCCCAGTGTTGTTCATGTGATATCTTCATTAGATTGTATATCAGTGATACCTTAATTTAAAATAAAAGGGGGAATTCAAGATGGCGGCATGAGAGGCGAGATGGAGAGCTCCTCCCAAAACCACAAACAGTAAAAAACTATAGTTAATTAATACAACTAACCTTAAAACAACAAGAAAGAAGGCTGAAGCAGACTGCGTACAGACCTCACGAACAGAGCAGACCTCACGAAACAGGGTAACGTAGGAAAGCCTCAATCTGGCGGGACCCAAGCCCTTCCCCCACCCCAGCTCACCAGCAGGAGGAAGAGAAATGGAGCGGGGGAGGGGGTGGAAGCCTGGGACTGCTTGACACCTAGTCCTGGACATCTGCTTTGTGAGCAGAATCCTATGTTGTGTGGTGCCCTGGGCATTGGGGAGCTCGGACAGGCGGAGGGCTTGCAAAATTGACATTCCGGCCATGTGTGGAGGAGGGATCCACACCTGCCGCTCTGTGTCAGAGGAAAGGCAGGGAGTCTGAGAGGCTTCCCATCAGCGAGAGGGCTGCTGAAGGGGCGGGGTTTGCATGGAGCTTGCTGTGCGGGAGAAGGGAGAGCTGGACAAGTTAGTCTGGGCACGCTCTGCCCAGCTGGTTGGGAACTTTGAGGAGCTTCAGGGGCTCCATCCCCCTGGCTGCCTACTCAGCTCGAAGGGCCCCCAACTCTGACACGCATCCAGCAGAGCCTTCCTACTGCCCTGCAGGCACCTGCTCGCAAATCCACAGTCACGGCACAGGCATCAGGTCAGCCAGAGGGAGGCCCTGCCTACAACAGCTAAAGACACAAAGCACAGAAGTTTACCCATGTGTGCTTGGCCCACTGCCTCTGACACTGGAGACAGGCACCACAGATGGTAATCAGGAAACAGATCTTTCCACACCCCAGGCACCAGCTCCGCTACCCTATGACCCCCAACTTCATTCTAGGGGCTGAGAAGCTCCAGAGACTGAAGTTTCTGCCCACTACTGGGCAACACACAGAAATATGAAATGACAAAAGGACATGGTTCACACCAAAATCTTACAAACCCCAGAAAGAGGGCCAAATGAAGTCGAACTCACCAATCTTCCTGAAAGAGAGTTCAAAATAAAAATTATAAACATGCTTATGGAGGTACAGAAAAATATTCAAGAACTCAGGAACGATTTTAAGTTGGAGATTCAATCATTAAGAAATTCCATATCTGAAATGAAACATACAATGGAGGGATATAAAAGCAGATTACATGTAGTAAAAGAGATGGTAAATGGAATAGAAATTTGAGTAGAAGAATACAAAGAAGCTGAGGCACTGAAAGAAAAAAGGATCTATAAGAATGAAAGAATATTGAAAGAACTGTGTGACCAATATAAACACAACAATATTCTCATTATAGGAGTACCAGAAGAAGAAGAAAGAGAAAAAGGGATAGAAAGTGTCATTGAGGAGGTAATTGCTGAAAATTTCCCCAATCTGGGGAAGGAGACAGTCTCTCAAGCATGGAGGTGCACAGATCTCCCAAAACAAGGGACCCAAGGAAGACAACATCAAGACATATAATAATTAAAATGGCAAAGATCAAGGAAAAAGGCAGACTTTTAAAAGCAGCTAGAGAGAGAAAAAAGATCACATACAAAGGAAAACCCATCAGACTATCATCAGACTTCTTAACAGAAACCTTACAGGCCAGAAGCAAGTGGAATGATATATTTAATGCAATAAAGCAGAAGGGCCTTGAACCAAGAATACTTTACCAAGCAAGGTTATCATTTAAATTTGAAGGAGGGATTAAACAATTTTCAGATAAGCAAAAGCTGAGAGAATTTCCCTCTGACAAACCACCTCTACAGTGCATTTTGGAGGGACTCCCATAGATGGAAGTATTCCTAAGACTAAATAGATGTCACCCAAGGGAAGGCAAAGACTACAGAATATGATTCATAACATACAAAGAATGGAGGAGGAAGAAAAAGGAGGAAAAATAAGCTTTAGGCTTTATCTGTAATAGTACATGAAGTAAGTTATATTAGATTGTTAGATAGTAAGGGAATTGCCCTTGAACCTTTGGTAACCACAAATCTAAAGCCTGCAATGGCAATAAATACATACCTATTGATAATCACCTTAAATGTAAATGGTGTGAATGCACCAATCAAAAGACAGAGTTACTGAATGGATAAAAAACAACACCCATCTATATGCTGCCTACAAGAGACTCACTTCAAACCCAAAGACATACACAGACTGAAAGTAAAGGGATGGAAAAAGATATTTCATGCAACTAACAGGAAGAAAAAAGCAGGAGTTGCAGTACTTGTATCAGACAAAATAGACTTTAAAACAAAGACAGTCACAAGAGACAAAGAAGGACATTACGTAATGATAAAAGGGTCAGTCCAACAAGAGGATATAATTATTATAAATATCTATGCACCCAATATAGGACCACCTACATATGTGAAACAAATACTAACAGAATTGAAGGGGGAAATAAAATGCAATGCATTCATTTTGGGAGACTTCAACACCCCACTCACTCCAAAAGACAGATCAACCAGACAGAAAATAAATAAAGATACCAAGACTCAGAACAACATACTAGAACAGATGGACCTAACAGACATCTACAGAACACTCCATCCAAAAGCAACAAGATACACATTCTTCTCAAGTGCACATGGAACATTTTAAAGAATTGATCATATATTAGGTCACCAAAAGAACCTCAGTAAATTCAGAAAGATTGAAATTGTACCAACCAGCTTCTTAAATCACAAAGATATGAAACCAGAAATAAATTACAGAAAGAAAATGAAAAAGCCCAGAAACACATGGAGGCTTAATCACATGCTAATAAATAATCAATGGATCAATGACCAAATGAAAACAGAGATCAAGGAAAATATGGACACAAATGACAAAAATAATTCAACACCACAAAATCTGTGGGATGCAGGGAAGGCTGTGCTAAGAGGGAAATATATTGCAATACAGGCCTACCTCAGGAAAGAAGGACAATCCCAAATGTACAATCTACACTCACAATTAATGAAACTAGAAAAGGAAGAACAAATGAGGCCCAAAGTCAGTAGAAGGAGGGATATAATAAAGATTAAAGCAGAAATAAATAAAATTGAGAAGAATAAAACAATAGAAAGAATCAATGAAAGCAAGAGCTGATTGTTTGAGAAAATAAACAAAATAAATAAGCCCCTAGCCAGACTTATCAAGAAAAAAGAGAGTCTACACACATAAACAGAATCAGAAATGAGAGAAAAAATCACTATGGACACCACATAAATACAAAGAATTATGAGAGAATACCATGAAAAATTATATGTTAACAAACTGGATAACCTAGAAGAAATGGACAACTTTCTAGAAAAATACAACCTTCCAGGGCTGACCCAGGGAGAATCAGAAAATCTGAATAACCAATTACCAGCAAAGAAATTAAATTGATAATCAAAAAACTACCTAAGAACAAAATGCCTGTACCAGGTGGTTTCACTGCTGAATTTTATCAAACATTGAGTTAAAACCTAATGCCCATCCTCATTAAAGTTTTACAAAAAGTAGAAGAGGAGGGAATACTCCCAAACTCGTTATACAAGGCCAATATCACTCTAATACCAAAACCAGGCAAAGACACCACAAGAAAAGAAAATTACAGACCTATATCCCTGATGAACATAGATACAAAAATACTCAACAAAATATTAACAAACCAAATTCAAAAATACATCAAAAAGATCATCCATATTATCAAGTGGGATTCATCCCAGGGACACAAGGATGGTACATTTGAAAGTCCATCAACATCATCCACTACATCAACAAAAAGAAGGACAAAAACCACATGATCATCTCCATAGATGCTGAAAAAGCATTCGACAAAATTCAACATTCATTCATGATAAAAACTCTCAACAAAATGGGTATAGAGGGCAAGTACCTCCACATAATAAAGGCCATATATGACCAACCCACAGCCAACATTATACTTAACAGCAAGAAGCTGAAAGCTTTTCCTTTGAGATCGGGAACAAGACAAGGATGCCCATTCTCCCCACTTTTATTCAACATAGCTCTGGAGGTCCTAGCCATGGCAATAAGAAAACACAATGAAATAAAAGGCATCCAGATTAGAAACAAAGGAGTTAAACTGTCCCTGTTTGCAGATGACAAGATATTGCACATAAAAAATCCCTCAACAATCCACTCCAAAATTATTAGATATAATATCTGATTTCAGCCAAGTTGCGGGATACAAAATTAATACACAGAAATCTTTTGCATTCCTCTACACTAACGATGAACTAGCAACAAGAGAAATCAGGAAAACAATTCCATTCACAATTGTATCCAAACGAATATAATACCTAGGAATAAACCTAACCAAGGAAGTGAAAGACCTATACCCTGAAAACTACAAGACACTCTTAAGAGAAATGAAAGAGGACACTAATAAAAGCAAATTCATCCCATGCTCTGGCAATCCTGCCTAAAGCAATCTACAGATTCAATGCAATCCCTATCAAAATACCTACAGCAATCTTCAATGAACTACAGCAAATAGTTCTAAAATTCATATGGAACCACAAAAGACCCGAATAGCCAACGCAATACTGAGAAGGAAGAATAAAGCAGGGGGAATTAGGCTCCCTGACTTCAAGCTCTACTACAAAGCTACAGTAATCAAGACAATTTGGTACTGACACAAGAAGAGACCCATAGACCAGTGAAACAGAATAGAGAGTCCAAATATAAACCTAAGCACATATGGTCAATTAATATACGATAAAGGAGCCATGGATATACAATGGGGAAATGACAGCCTCTTCAACAGCTGGTGTTGACAAAACTGGACAGCTACATGTAAGAGAATGAAAGTGGATCATTGTCTAACCCCATACACAAAAGTAAACTCAAAATGGATCAAAGACCTCAATGTAAGTCATGAAACCATAAAACTCTTAGAAAAAAACATAGGCAAAAATCTCTTGGACATAAACATGAGTGACTTCTTCATGAACATATCTTCCCAGGGAAGGGAAACAAAAGCAAAAATGAACAAGTGGGACTATATCAAACTAAAAAGCTTCTGTACAGCAAAGGATATCATCAGTAGAGCAAAAAGACAACCAACAGTATGGGAGAATATATTTGTAAATAACATATTCCATAAGGGGTTGACATCCAAATTATATAAAGAGCTCACGTACCTCAACAAACAAAAAGCGAATAAGCCAATTAAAAAATGGACAGAGGATCTGAGCAGAAACTTCTCTAAAGAAGTGTTTCAGATGGCCAACAGGCACATGAAAAGATGCTCCACATCACTAGTCATCAGAGAAATTCAAATTAAAACCACAATGAGATATCACCTCACACCATTTAGGATGGCCAACATCCAAAAGACAAATAACAACAAATTTTGGCAAGGATGTGGAGAAAAGGGGAACCCTCCTACACTGCTGGTACAAATGTAAATTAGTACAACCATTGTGGAAAGCAGTATGGGGGTACCTCAAAAAACTCAAAATAGAAATACCATTTGACTCAGGAATTCCACTCCTAGGAATTTACCCTAAGAATACAACTTCTCAGTTTCAAAAAGACATATGCACCCCTATGTTTATCGCAGCACTTTTTACAATAGCCAAGAAATGGAAGCAACCTAAGTGTCCATCAGTAGATGAATGGATAAAGAAGATGTGGTATACATACACAATGGAATATTATTCAGCCATAAGAAGAAAACAAATCCTTCCATTTGCAACAACATGAATGGAGGTAAAGGATATTATGCTCAGTGAAATAAGCCAGGCGGAAAAAGACAAGTATCAAATGATTTCACTCATCTGTGGAGTTTAAGAACAAGGAAAAACTGAGGGAACAAAATAGCAGCAGACTCACAGAACCCAAGAATGATCTAACTGTTACCAAAGGGAAAGGGACTGAGGAAAATGGGTGGGAAGGGAGGGATAAGGGGGAAAAAGGGCTATTACAATTATCACACATAATGTAGCGGGGGTGGGGGTGCGGTGGGGGGATACGGGGAAGGCAGTGCAACACAGAGAAGACAAATAGTGATTCTATAATATCCTACTACACCGATGAACAGTGACTGTAATGGGGTATGTGGTGGGGACTTGATAATAGGGGGAGTCTAGTAACCATAATGTTGCTCATGTAGTTGTATATTAATAATAGCAAAATAAAATCCTAAAAGAAATAAATAAATAAAAATAAAAGGGAAAATAATAATCATAGCAACAATGTATATTGCAGTGTATGTATTTGTACATACATACATACATATACATATACAGAATAATAATATACATATATATACATGCTTATACATAAGCGAAATGACAGTAAGAGTCAAGAGAGAATAATTAAGGATAATTTGATGTTATAAGCCACTTGCACTCCATGCAAAATGAAAATGTTATTTGAAATTGAGGTTAGGTTAATTGCAAATGTATACTGAGATAAAGCTTCTGCATGGCAAAGGAAACCATTAAGAAAATGGTAAGGTCACCTACCAAATAGGAGAAAATATTTACTAACCACATAGTTGATAAGCAATTATTATCCAAAATATACATAGAATCCATATAAGACAATAAATAATAAATAAATGAATTAATTCATTTCCCAAATAAATATGCCTATGGCCAAGAGGTTGATGAAAATATGTTCAACATCACTAATCATTAGTGAAATGCAAATCAAAACCACAGTGAGATATCACCTCACATCTGTTAGAATGACTGTTATCAAAAAACAAGGTATAACGAAGACTAGTGAGGATGTTTAGAACAAAGATTCCTTGAACCATGTTGCTGGGAATATAAAGTGGAACTACCATTACAGAAAACAGTATGAAGGTTCCTCAAGAAATTTAAAACAGAACTGCCAATCATCTACCTTCTGGGTATATGCCAAAAAGAAAGAAAACCATTATCTCAAAGGATATCTACACTATGATGTTCATTAAAGTGTTGTTCACAAAAACCAAGTTATGGAAATAACCTAAATGTCTGTTAATGAATAAATGGATCAAGAAAATGTATGTGTGTGTGTGTGTATATATATATTTATGTATGTATGTACAACACAGATGAGACTTAAGGGCTTTATGCGCATTGAAATAAGCCAGACAGAGTAAGACAAATACTACATTGTATCACTTAAAAAAGAAATGTGGTATCCAAAAAAAAGAAAAACAAAGAAGTTGAACTCATAGAAATAAAGTATAAAAAGTAGTTGCCAGGGGTCTTCCGGGAAGATGGCGGCGTGAATGGAATGATAGAATTTTCCTCCCAACATTATATTTACCCACGAAAACACAGTAAGAGCAACCGTTCCTAAAAAAGAGACCAGAACAAACAGGAAAGTGCGCACAGTGCAGAAACACCGGACAGGACTCGGCAGCAGACAGCGGCAGTCCTAAAGAGACGGGAGTGCAGCAGAGAACCTCCATTCATTCTCACCCTGGCCACAGCTTTAAAGGGCCGTGGGGAGCGACGCGACCACGGCTCAGGAATAGTGGAGCAACAGCGCCACCTACAGCATTCACAGACACCAACGCTGGTGGGCGTTTTTTTTTCTTTTTCTCTTATTTTACGTGTTGCTGCTTTTTCTTTTTCTTTCCTTTCTTTTCCTTCTTCTCTCTCTCCTTTTACTTTTTTAATTATTAGTAGAATTTTTTTTCTTCTTTTCTTTTCTCTTCCTTCTTCTCCCTCCTTGCTACCAACAACCAATTCTATAGTCATGAGAAGACAGAAAAATGTGATACAGACAAAGCTTCAGACAAACACCACCCCAGAGAAAGAAGCTGAAGGAATGGATATACACAGTCTTCCTGAAAAAGAATTCAGAATAAAAGTCTTAGCCATGCTGACGGATCTACAGAAAAATGTGCAAGAGCTGAGGGAGGAAGTGAGGGAAGTGAGGAAAGACAATGCAGAAATGAACCAAGCCATCGACGGGCTCAACAGCAGATTGAATCAGGTTCAAGACACGATTGAGGAATTGCAAGGCAGGGACCAGGAATACAAAGAAGCTGAGGCAGAGAGAGAGAAAAGGATCTCTAAGAATGAAAGAATATTAAGAGAACTGTGTGACCAATCGAAACGGAGCAATATTCGCATTATAGGAGTACCAGAGGAAGAAGAGAGAGAAAAAGGGATAGAAAGTGTCTTTGAAGAAATAATTGCTGAAAACTTCCCCACGCTGGGGAAGGAAATAGCCTCACAGTCCACGGAAGCCCACAGATCTCCCAACACAAGGGACCCAAGGAAGACAACACCAAGACACATAATAATCAGGATGGCAAAGATCAAAGATAAAGACAGAGAATTAAAGGCAGCTAGAGAGAGAAAAAAGATCACCTACAAAGGAAAACCCATCAGACTTCTTAACAGAAACCTTGCAGGCGAGAAGATAATGGCATGATATATTTAACGTAATGAAACAGAAGGGCCTCGAACCAAGAATATTGTATCCAGCACGATTATCATTTAAATATGACAGAGGGATTAAACAATTTCAAGACAAAAGAAAGTTGAGAGAGTTTGCCACCCATAAACCACCACTACAGGATATCTTAAACGGACTGCTCCAGAGGGAAACACCCCTAAGAATAAAAAGATGTCACGAGAGAAAATAAAAAAATAGCAAAGAAAGCAGACCATCCAAATACTAACTAAAGGCAAAGAATAAAACACCTAATATATAAAGAAAGGAGGAGGAAGAACAGGAAAGGAGAGATAAAGAAACATCAGACGGCGTTCACAAAAACTTAACAGGAAAGTTAAGTTAGATTCTTAGATAGTAAAGAAGCAACCCTTGAACCTTTGGTAACCACGAATCTAAAGCCAGCAATGGCAATAAGTACATATCTATCAATAATCACCCTAAATGTAAACGGACTGAATGCACCAATCAAAAGACACAGAGTAACAGAGTGGATAAAAAAGCAAGACCCATCTATATGCTGCTTACAAGAGACCCACCTCAAACCCAAAGATATACACAGACTAAAAGTGAAGGGATGGAAAAAAATATTTCAAGCAAACAACAAAGAGAAAAAAGCAGGTGTTGCAGTACTTGTATCAGATAAAATAGATTTCAAAACGAAGAAAGTAGCAAGAGATAAAGACGGACATTACATAATGATAAAGGGCTCAGTCCAACAAGAAGATATAACCATTATAAATATATATGCACCCAACACAGGAGCATCAGCATATGTTGAACAAATACTAACAGAAGTGAAGGAGGAAATAGACAGCAATGCAATTATTTTAGGAGACTTTAACACGCCACTCACTCCAAAGGATAGAACAACCAGGCAGAGGATAAGTAAAGACACAGAAGCACTGAACAACACACTAGAACAGATGGACCTAACAGATATCTACAGAACTCTGCACCCAAAAGCAGCAGGATACACATTCTTCTCAAGTGCATATGGAACATTTTCCAGAATAGACCACATTCTAGGCCACAAAAAGAACCTCAGTAAATTCAAAAATATTGAAATTCTACCAACCAAATTCTCAGATCACAAAGGTATAAAACTAGAGATGAATTTTAGAAAGAAATCAAAAGGCTCACAAATACATGCAGACTTAACAACATTCTCCTAATGAATCAATGGGTTAATGACCAAATCAAAACAGAAATCAAAGAATATATGGAGACTAATGACAACAACACAAAGCCACAACTTCTGTGGGACACAGCAAAGGCAGTTCTAAGAGGAAAGTATATAGGAATCCAGGCTTATTTAAAGAAGGAAGAACATTCCCAAATGAACAGTCTAAAGACACAATTATTGAAATTGGAAAAAGAACAACAAATGAGGCCCAAAGTCACCAGAAAGAGAGACATAATAAAGATCAGAGAAGAAATAAATAAAATTGAGAAGAATAAAACAATAGAAAAAATCAATGAAACCAAAAGCTGGTTCTTTGAAAAAATAAACAAAATAGATAAACCCGTAGCCAGACTCATTAAGAGAAAAAGAGAATCCACACACATAAACAGAATCAAAATGAGAAAGGAAAAATAACGACGGACCCCACAGAAATACAAAGAATTATAAGAGAATATTACGAGCATCTATATGCCAACAAGCTCCAAAACCTAGAAGAAATGGACAACTTCTTAGAAAAATACAGCCTTCCAAGACTCACCAAGCAGGAAACAGAAAAACTAAACAGACCAATCACCAGCAACGAAATTGAATCGGTAATCAAAAAGTTACCCAAGAACAGAACCCCTGGACCTGACGGATTCACCTCTGAATTCTATCAGACATATAGAGAAGAAATAACACCCATTCTCCTTAAAGTTTTCCATAAAAAAGAAGAGGAGGGAATACTTCCAAACTCTTTCTATGAAGCCAGCATCACTCTAATACCAAAACCGGGCAAAGACCTCACTAAAAAAGAAAATTACAGACCAATATCCCTGATGAACGTAGATGCAAAAATACTCAACAAAATATTAGCAAACTGAATTCAAAAATACATCAAGAGGATCATACACCATGATCAAGTGGGATTCATCCCAGAGATGCAAGGATGGTACAACATTTGAAAATCCATCAACATCATCCATCACATCAATAAAAAGAAGAACAAAAACCACATGATCATCTCCATAGATGCTGAAAAAGCATTTGACAAAATTCAGCATCCATTCATGATTAAAACTCTCAACAGAATGGGTATAGACGGTATGTACCTCAACATCATAAAGACTATATATGACAAACCCACAGCTAACATAATACTTAATAGCGAGAAGCTGAAAGCTTTTCATCTAAGATCGGGAACAAGACAGGGGTGCCCACTCTCTCCACTGTTATTCAACGTAGTACTGGAGGTCCTAGCCATGGCAATCAGACAAAACAAAGATATACAAGGCATCCAGATTGGTAAAGAAGTCAAATTGTCACTCTTTGCAGATGACATGATACTGTACATAAAAAACCCTAAAGATTCCACTCCAAAACTACTAGAACTAATATTTGAATTCAGCAAAGTTGAAGGATACAAAATTAACACACAGAAATCTGTTGCTTTCCTACACACTAATGATGAACTAACAGAAAGAGAAATCAGAAAAACAATTCCATTCACAATTGCATCAAAAAGAATAAAATACCTAGGAATAAACCTAACCAAGGAAGTGAAAGACCTGTACTCTGAAAACTACAAGACACTCCTAGGAGAAATTAAAGAGGACACTAACAAATGGAAATGCATCCCATGCTCTTCACCAGGAAGAATAAATATTGTCAAAATGGCTATACTACCTAAAGCAATCTACAGATTCAATGCAATCCCCATCAAACTACCAATAGCTTTCTTCAATGAACTGGAACAAATAATTCTAAAATTCATATGGAACCACAAAAGACCCCGAATAGCCAAAACAATCCTGAGAAGGAGGAATCAAACAGGGGGAATTACGCTCCCTGACTTTAAGCTCTACTACAAAGCCACAGTAATCAAGACAATTTGGTACTGGCACAAAAACAGACCCACAGACCAGTGGAACAGAATAGAAAATCCAAACATTAACCCAAACACCTACAGCCAATTAATATTTCATAAAGGAGCCCTGGATATACAATGGCGAGATGACAGCCTCTTCAGCAGCTGGTGTTGGAAAAACTGGACAGCTACATGTAAGAGAATGAAACTGGACTACTGTCTAACCCCATACACAAAGGTAAACTCAAGGTGGATCAAAGACCTGAATGTAAGTCGTGAAACCATAAAACTCTTAGAAAAAAACATAGGCAAAAATCTCTTGGACATAAACATGAGCGACTTCTTCATAAACATATCCCCCAGGCTAGGGAAACAAAAGCAAAAATGAACAAATGGGACTATATCAAGTTGAAAAGCTTCTGTACAGCAAAGGACACCATTAGTAGAACAAAAAGACATCCTACAGTATGGGAAAATATATTCATAAATGATGTATCTGATAAGGGGTTGACATCCAAAATATACAAAGAACTCAAGCACCTTAACAAACAAAGAACAAATAATACAATTAAGAAATGGGCAGAGGACATGAATAGACACTTCTCTAAAGAAGAAATTCAGATGGCCAATAGGCACATGAAAAGATGCTCCACATCGTTGATCATCAGAGAAATGCAGATTAAAACCACAATGAGATATCACCTCACACCAGTGAGGATGGCCAACATCCAAAACACAAACAACAACAAATGTTGGCGAGGATGTGGAGAAAAGGGAACCCTCCTACACTGCTGGTGGGAATGCAAATTAGTTCAACCATTGTGGAAAGCAGTATGGAGGTTCCTCAAAAAACTCAAAATAGAAATACCATTTGACCCGGGAATCCCACTCCTAGGAATTTACCCTAAGAATGCAGCGACCCAGTTTCAAAAAGACAGATGCACCCCTATGTTTATTGCAGCACTATTTACAATAGCCAAGAAATGGAAACAACCTAAGTGTCCATCAGTAGATGAATGGATTAAGAAGATGTGGTACATATACACAATGGAATATTATTCAACCGTAAGAAAAAAACAAATCCTACCATTTGCAACAACATGGATGGAACTAGAGGGTATTATGCTCAGTGAAATAAGCCAAGCCAAAAAAGACAAGTATCAAATGATCTCACTCATATGTGGAATATAAGAACAAAGAAAAAAAAACTGAAGGAACAAAACAGCAGCAGAATCACAGAACCCAAGAACGGACTAATAGTTACCAAAGGGAAAGGGACTGGGGAAGAAGGGCGAGAAGGGAGGGATAAGAGGGTTAAAGGGGCTTTACGATTAACAGACATATGGTGGGGGGGCACGGGGAGGACCGTACAACCCAGAGAAGACAAGTAGTGATTCTCATCTCAGTATGCTCATGGACAGTGACTGTAATAGGGTTGGTGGGGGGGACCTGATGAAGGGGGGTGTTTAATCAACATAATATTGTTCATGTAACTGTAGGTTAAATATACCAAAATAAATTGTTAAAAATAAATAAGTAAAATAAATAAATAAATAAATACATTCAATATCTTTAAGGATATTTTCAGAGGATCTTGGTATTAAATTTGTAGTTCAAGTACTTAAACACATGTTCCTCAGTGTGTTATGACTTAAAAGTGCATGAAATAAAATATATCATTTTACTCAGTAAAAAAAAAAAAAAAAAAAAAAGAAGTAGTTGCCAGGGGCTGTCGGATGGGTGATATAGGGAGAAATTGGTTAAAGGGTACAAGTTGGTTTTAATTAAAAAATGAATAACTTCTGAGGAATAATAAATAACATGATGATAATAATTGGTAAAATTGGTATCATAAAATTGAAATTTGCAAAGTATAACTTGCTGATCAAAATTTAAGAAGTGGAATTCAAATATTCTCAACCACAAAATAGGTAAATATATGTGGCAATGTGTTGATTAGCTTGATGGAGGAAATCCTTTCACAAATATCAAACCATCACATTGTACATTTTAAATATATTACTTTATTTATTGCAATAAAGCTGAGAATAAAGAATATTCCCACAAGAATAAACAATGTGAATAGGCCTATGTCTATTAAAGAAATTGAATACAAATTAATAATCTTCCAAAAAAAGAAAACAGTGGGTCCAGATGGGTTTACTAGTGAATTCTACCAAACCTTTAAGGAAGAAATTATTCCTGTTCTCTGCATTCCTTTTCAGAAGATAGAAAAAGATGGAATATTTTCTAACTCATTGTATAAGGCCAGCATTAACCTAATACTAAGACCAGACAAATAATTTACAAGAAAAGAAAATAAGAGACCAATATGTCTTATGACCATAGATGCAAACATCATCAACAAAATATTAGGAAATAGAATCCAAAAATATGTAAAAATATTACATACAATGACCAAGTGGGATTTATGCCAGGTATTCAAGCCTGGTTGATTATTTGAAAATAATTAATGAAATCTACCACATGAACAGGCTAACGAAGAAAAGTCATATTCATCTCAATAGAAGTATCAAAAGCATTTGACTAAATCCAACATCCATTTATCATTAAAAAAATCTCTCAGCAAACTTGGATGAGAGGGGACATTCTCAACTTGACAAAGAACACGTATGAAAATCCTTAGTTAATATCACATTTAATTGTAAGGAAAGAGAAGCTTTCCTGCTGACCTAGGAACAGAGCAAGGATGTACTGCCTCACCACTTCTCTTCAACATCATACTAGAAGTATTAGCTAGTGTAATAAGACAAAAATGTAAATAAAAGTATACCAATTAGGAAGTAAGAAATAAAACTGTCTTTATTTGCAGATGAAATGATTATCTATGAAGAAAATCTGAAAGAACCGACCAAATAATCCCCTGGAACTAATAATCAAATAAACTATTTCAGGATACAAGGGTAAGGTACAAAAGTCGATAAATTTCCAATATATTAGCAAAGAACAGTGAGATTTGAATTTAAAAATGCAATACTGTTTTTAACACTCAAAAAATTGAAATACTCAGGTATAAATCTAACAAAATATATACAAAACCTCTATGAGGAAACTATAAACTGATAAATGAAACCAAAGAATAATTAAAAAATGGGGAGCTGTTTCATGTCCATGGATAGGAAGACTCAGTATTGGCAAGATGTCAGTTCTTCCCAATCTTATCTATAGATTCAATGTGGTCACAACACAAATCCCAGAAGATTATTTTGTAGATTGTCATAAAGCGAATCTAACGTCAGTATGGAGGGGCAAAACCTCAAAGTAGCCAACTTAATACTGAAGGAGAAGAACACAGTTGGAGGACTGACACTACCCGACTTCAAGACTTACTGTGAAGCTACAGTGATCAAGACGGTGTGATCCAGACCAAAGACTAGGCCAACAGATCAACAGGACAGAACTGAGGGCCAGAAATAGACCCGAATAATATAATCAGCTGATACCGACCAAATGGAAAAAGCAATGCAATGGAGCAAAGATTGTCTTCTCAAAAAATGATTTTTGAGCAACTGAACCTCTACATGTTAAAAACAAATAAAAAAAATAAAATATAGACACAGACCTCACATCCTGCAGAAAAATCAACTCAGAATGAATCATAGGGTGAAATTCACAGTGCAAAACTGTAAAACTCCTAGAAAATAACATAAGAGAAAATCTGAAGTCGGATGTGATTACATTTTAGACACACCAAAGGCATGATCCATTTAAAAAACCAGTTGACAAATAGCACTTTATTAAAATTAAAAATTAAAACCTCTGGCCTGTGAAAGACACTGTCAAGAAAATGAAACGACAAGCCGCAGACTGGCTGAAAATATTTGCAAAAGATGTATCTGATAAAGGATTGTTATCCAAGATACACAAAGAACTCTTAAAATTCAACAGTAAGAAAACAGACAACCTAATTTAAAAATGCACCGAAGACCTGAACAAGCATATCAGCAAAAAAGATATATAAATGGTAAGTAAGCATATGAAAAGATTTTCATCAGCACATGTCATTATTGATTGCAAATCAAAACAGCGAGATACCATTATCCACATCACTTGCTAGTGAGAATGTGGAACAACAAAACTCTCATTCACTGCGGGGAATGTAAATTGTTAGAGCCACTGTGAAAGACAGGTGGTTTTTTACAAAACCAAACACATTATCAGTATATGATCCAGTCATTACACTCCTTGGTAGTTTTTTTCTAATGCAGTTTCATTTTATTAAATACTTTCATAATTATCATACATGCAAAATAATATTTTTAGTTATAGGAATTTTAATTTCTGAAGAGATCATGATATGAACCAAATAAATCTGAGTTATCTTGTTGTAGTAAATTCTAGTAGTTATATTTATGAACACAAGTATTAACCATACCTGCACTCAAACTCTTGTTCTGTTGGTCAGCTACTATATATACCATATTTTTATTTTTAAATAAACTTTATTTTTTAGAGCAATTTGAGTTCACAACAAAATTAAGCTGAAGGTACAGAGATTTCTGATGTACCCCTTGCCCCAACACATGCACAGCCTCCGTCACATCAATCCCTCAGCAGAGTGGAACATTGGCTACAACTGAACCTGCATCAACCTATCATTATCATCCAAACTCCATATCTACACCGGGATGCATATGGCATTGTACACCTATGGGTTTGGATAAGGGTGTAATGACACACATCTGCCATTGTACTATTATACAGAATAGATCCACCACCCTAAAAATCCTCTGTGCCCACCTCTTCATTCCTTCCCCAACCCCAATCTCTAGTAATCACTTACCTTTTTAATGTCTCCATACATGTGTCTTTCAGAATGTCATTTAGTTAGAACATAGTTATCTATAGATTCACTGTGGTCCACAAATCCCAGAAGATTATTTTGTAAATAGTCATAAAGTGAATCTAGATTGGCTTCTCTCACTTAGTGATCTGCATTTAAGTTTCTTCCATCTTTTTGCAGTTTAGTAACTCATTTCTCTTTATCACTGAATAGTATACCACAATAGTATACCAGTAGTATAATGGTATACTATTTACCCATTCACCTACTCAGGGACTTCTAGGTTGCTTTCAAGTTTTACCAATTATAAATAAAGCTGCTATAAGCATCTGTGGGCAGGTTTTTGTGTGAATGTAAGTTTTCAGCTTCCTTGGGTAAATATCAAGGAGCGTGACTGTTGGGTCATATGATGAGATGATTTTTAGTATTGTAAGAAACCACCAAACTATCCTTCAAAGTGGCTGTACCTTTTTGCATTTCTACCAGCAATAAATCAGAATTCCTGCTTTTCACGTCTTTGCCAGTATTTGGTACTGTCAGTGTTCTGGATTTGGGCCATTCTAGTAGGTGGTGGTATCTCACTACTATTTTAATTTGTATTTCTCTGATGACAATTGAGGTGGGGCATCTTTTCATATGCTCATCTGCCATCTGTATATCTCTATTGGTAAGGTGTCTTTCAGGTCTTTAGTCCATTTTTAAACTGGGTTGTTTGTTTTTTATTCTTGAGTTTTAAGATTTCTTTGTATATGCTACTCAGTACTTATCCAAGTGAACTTAAAACTTATATCCACACAAATCCAGGACACAAATCTGTACAGCTTGCAGCTTCTGTAGGCTGCTGTCTCACGGTCATGCCTTTTTCCTTGCTCAAGCCCCACATCCCTTGAACACTGTGGTGGTAGAACATTGTGTATCTTGACTATGTTGGTGGATGCCTAAAGGTACAGAGAGGATAAAATTGCATAGAACTGAAGACACACCCACAATAAGTACAAGTAAAACTGGAGAAATCTGGAATAAAATTGGGCTATATTGATGTCAGTCTTGTGGTTGTGATACCCTATTATAATTTCTCAAGGTATTACTATTGGAGGAAATTCTATAAAAACACAAAGGTCCCTCTAATTTCTTAGAACTGCATGTGTGTTTACAATTTTATCAAAAGAAAAAATTTCAATTTTAAAACATCATCATGAGAAAATTTGGAGATTACTTCTTATAGTTTAGTATCATTTTAATTTTGAGGCACATATGTTGGGGACACCTCAATTCTTTTAGGACTTGGGGCTCTCTGCTGATACAGCTGTCCTGCGCATGCACTCACAGGCCCTGGGCTCCACGAATCAGTGTGGCACAGGTGAAGTAGCAGGCCGGACTCCTGCCTGCCTGACCTGTGGTGGTTCTCCTCTTCGGTAAAGGTTACATTAGTCACCTCCTTACTCTGAAGAGCCTCAGATATTCAGCCATTCTTTTCTTTTCTTTTTTCTCCCATTGCTGAAGTCATCTTTTCTCTTACTTTAGTTCCCACTTCCCAATCCTGAACCACCCCCCAAATTCTCTAGAATTGGTTGAAGATTTTGCATGTTGCTTTTACCCTCCCACTTCCAAAGCAGATCCATCTGTCCCTTTTTAGCAGTATCCCTTGTCACCTCACCCAGATCCAGGGGACATTCTCCACATCACCATGCAGCTGGGACAGATTTTAACAAGATCTCTTTCAGAACCAGATCAGGTTCTGAAACACCACACCCTCCATTGGGACAGGATTTGAAACCATCAGTATTCCAGTTTGGTCCCCTGAAGCTGGACCTTCAAGGTTCAGCTCATCTCTTTCCCCATTTTAGTCTGAAGTCCAACAAAAACACCTAAACAAATGAAAAAATAATTCCAGAAGGTGATAGGTGTTCAAAGAAGAAAAAGAAAAACAGAAAACAGAAAACAAAAAAACATGGAGGAAGCTATACACTGTATGAGTGCCTCAGGGCACCAGGTAAGTAGTGTTGGTGGGTGTGGCTTTTAGCACTTGAACTAAGATATAGAAGTCTAGAAGTTAGCCATAAGAAGGTGGGCAGGGGAGTGGCAATAGGGGAGGAGTTGTGTCCCAGCCGACAATACAGAGGGCACAAAGGCTGTGAAAGAGCAGGGCCAGGCCTGGGTGAGGGGGTCAGCATGATAGGGTCTGTGCTGCTTTCGAGTGGGGTGCCCAGGCTGCAGAGTGGAAGGAGGCAGCCGCTCTCAGGCCCATACAAGAGAAGGGTCCGCCCTGAAAGTGTCTCTTTAAATTGTACGCCAGGTGCCTTGATGGCCCTGCCCTAGTCCCAGCCGTAGGAAAGTGCAAGCTTGTGGTTTTGTGGAACATTACCAGAGCCAGTATGGCTGGAGAACGGCAAATTGTTGCTGATGGATCAGCAGAAGCCGAGTGTGGGCTTCTTGGCCAGAGAAAGGAGTTTGTATTTTATGTGTAATATGAAGTTACTAGAAGGTTTAAAGCAGGGGAATGTCATGGTCTAGTTTATGTTCTTAAGAGCTCCCACTAGCACCTTTGTGAATTTAAGAGGGAAAGTGTGGAAACAGAGAGACCAGGAAGGAGACTATTGCAGGTGTCCAGAGAAGAAATGATGAAGATTTGGTCAATGTAACAGCAGGAAATGGAAAGAAGCCTACAGATTAAAAATGAATTCTGGTATAGCATTTTTACATGGAGAGATTTACAAGGAGGGAAACCCCTTGGTTGAAATGGGTGCTGTTGAGGGAAAGGTGGCAGCATCAAGGAGGACTGTGAGATTAGGAATCATATTTTTGCCACATGATTTGAGGCCCAACTGTGGATCAATAGATACTGTAGAAGGAACGCACAGCCAGGCAGACAAATTCAGTTCAAATACATGTGCATTCCTTGTGGACATCTCCTTGTGCTATGAGCAAAATTCCTCTTGGATAAAAAAAGGGTTGCTAGTATCAACTGTGCTATAGGATTATATGCATCTCCAACTGCTTTGGGTATTGAAAAACTGCTCTACAAAGAGCTTGTATCACACTTACCCAGAAGCAATGTCTTTTAGCATCACTAAATAAAGAATTCTAAAGAAAACACATGGTCATCGTACTGCACTGGGCCAGGCCTACTTATAGCAAGGTGGCCATCTCCTGCTGCACCCCTTTGCTGGCGCTTTCACACTCCCGCTGTGTCCTTGCCTCTCCTCTACTCACTCAGCATGTAGCCTGACATACTTCTTTCCACACTAGGCTGAGTAGATTTTAATCTTTTTTTAAAAACTTGTGGGACCTTAAGCAACTTATGTAACCTAGCCAGGTTTCAGTTTCCTCGTTTGTAAAATGGAAATAATAGCAATACCTATCTCTGCCATTAGGAATGAACAATAAATGAGAAAATATGTAATAAGCACTTAGAAAATTGCCTGACACATAGCATGTGCTTAATAAATCATTTTATCACAGAGAAATATGAGCCATTGGATAAGAACTTCCTGAATTTCTGTCTTTAAATGACCTGGATGGTGTTTATTCTTACTTCTTTAACTTTGTGTAATTGGAAGGTGTTCTTTGGATCCTGTTTAATCCTTCCACCTATATCTGGATCCCAACCTGAAGCTCCATCAGGCATTTTCTCTTTTTCTGCATCTTTAGCCTCTCTCAACTGTTTCTTCCAGACACAAAAATATATAAACATTTTGTACTCCCTGTTCCCAATTTCTCATGCTTTTTAGCACTGTCTTCCATTGCAATAATTCTCTCTTCAGTTATGTCTAATTGTTATTTATGTAGCTACCATTATTTTTTTTCCCAATGTCAACGATTGTATCTGTTATTTCTATTTGTTCTATTTGGTTATTTTTCAAATATATCTATTTAAACTACATAGTATATTGTTCTTTTCACATTTTCCTATTGTTTCTTTGATGTCTTTAATAATTTAAACATGTTTATCACTTCAAGTAAGTTTATTATTTGAAGTTGTTGGATTCATAATCTTTCTGTTCGCTGATCTTTGCTCCTGGTATACTACCTACTTATGTTTCTAATAACTTTGCCCTTGCAAATTAATCTTCAGTGGCATTTTCTCTCTCAGGTACTTATTTGGCTGAAATTAAGGAAGTGAGATTTACTCTAGGCTTCAGGGGTTATCTCTGGCCTGGGACCATGTCTGTTATTTCTCAGCTTTGATCTTCCAAGACAGGGAGGGGTATATCAATTGGAACTCAAAGCCATAGAAGGCAAAGGCAATAAGTGTATACTGTCAGAAAAAGATTTTATTCTCCACTTACTACACAGAATAATATTAGCTTCTTTCTTTCTTTTTACCTTATATCCCTTGGAGAATTTTCCCCAGTGTATGTGGCTGTTAGACAAGGATCCCATTGCCAGAGCACAGAGTCTGGCACAATGCGGACATTTGATAAACATCCCATAAATGATTAAATGAATGACAGAAAGGGTGATCTATTTAGTCAGAAAATAAGAAGCAGGATCATGGAACACTAAACATAGAATTGTCTCAAATTGGCGAATCGTCTATGGCTCGGGGTAGAGTAATTACTTTGTCAATCCATGTAAATCCCACAACTAAATCCAGAGAAGTTAATGCTGAACATATGTGCTTAATAAATATTTCTAAAAAATGGTTGTTAACCTTTTTTTCTTTGATATGCAATGGAAAAGATATGAAATGACGGTATATATGTGCAGATGAGAAGAAATAATGCTGTTTCCATGTTACTCTACCTTATTATAGGGATATGGAATCTGCGAAAAGAAAGAGATGAGGGCCAGAAATTCATGGTTCACAAATATTCCACCTTCTCTGTATGTCTCCAAGAAGACCTTCTGTTTAATAAACCCCTTTCCTGCTACATTTTCCTAAGAACATGCTCCATGAAAAGCAATGGTAAGAATTCCTTTTTTCTTTCTCTCTTTGTCCTTTTTTCTTTCACTTTTTCTCATTCTCTTTCTTTCCCCCCTCCTTTCCTCTCTCCCCACCTCCTTCCTTCCTTTTTTTCTTGCTTCCTTCCTTTTATTTTTTTAACCAAAGCATATTCTGGTGTTTTCCACTATTGTTCTCTAATTTGTGTTATTGCTCTGCCTCAGGGTACTGATTTTGATTTTAACTTTCACGGAAATTGAAGTTAGACGTTTTTAACTGTGAGCTTTTGTCATCTGTGCAGCATTCAATTATGCTTTAATGATGGTTTTGCAATGAGGTAATATTCCTGTTTCCCTCCTCTGGAGAAACACATTCTATAAGGTTTTCAGATTCATGTGCCAACATAAATAAATGACATTTCAGAATATCCAACAACTCTAGCTTAATGACCATACAGCCACCAAATTAGAGAAATGCCATTTACCAGATATAGAAGCTCACTTCTTTCTTTCTTTAATTTCCTTAAGGTCTTTGGCAGTTCAGTCTGGAAAAGTAAAACCTCTTTATCCAAAAGACATTTAGTAATTTTAAACTCTCCCTTCAGATGATCTCTGGTGAAAAATGGAACAGAGGTGGGGAGGGGCTCTCACTCCAGCTGTTAGAAACAATCTTGGCTTGGAGAACTATGTCTAATCCAGCCACAGCACACAGGACACCTTGGAGCTGTCAGTATTTGTGGAGCAATTCCACAGAAATCCAAATACTCAACTGCCCAGGCTTTTTATGAACAATTCCCATCGTTGTTTCTCTGTTTAGTAGGGTCCTTTCAGCAGGGTCTTGGATTCATACAACAGAAGGTGATGTCAGAATAGCCAGGCTTGCCTCTTCCAATTTCTTCTCTCCAGCCCCAGGCAGTACTCATCCCCTCCCTCAGGCCTCAAATCTGAGAACAGACTGAAAACCCCTGCTACGTAAGCCTTTTATTTGGATGCAGGTGCCTTTGTTTCCATTTTCTTCCTTTCACTAGGTGCGGGATACTCCTTCTGAAAGGCAGATCGCATGTTCAACCACTCTGCCTACATCCAACTAAAATTCAAAGAGATCCTCATAGAAAACCACACAGACTGGGGAATCTACCAGGGGGCTCTTGTTGCTTGTTTTTCTTGAAGCATAAACCAGTTTCTGGGCTCTTCTCTGCCTGGTGCTGCCCAGCTGGTGAGGGAGCCCCTGGCAGGTACTGGGGAGTTACATGTTACATCCATTAAACTCAGCCAACCATTTTTTAACATTCAATTAGAGGGTGTTTGAGGATGTGAGGTCTTCTGCATTTCTGCTTCATGTATCAGCTGCTTTCACTCTCACATCTGCGATAACCAACACCTCAACTGGGAGTGTCTGGGGTGAGACAGAGCATCCCTAGAAGGAGCTGTTTCGTTGGAGAGCCAGAAGGCCTACGTGTCTTCCAGTGGAGATGCATCTCTTCAGCTGAATATCACTACATCCAGCAGCAGATGTAAAACTCATCTCTTCCCTGAAGGATCTAACAAAAGAGCAAAAATCCCAGAAGCCAGACTGCATTTTCACCTAGCCCAGCTTCAACAGGCTGAGGACTAAATGGAGAATGTGTTTTCCATTTGTATTCCCTCTAACATCTCTGACAGGGGAGCAATCACTCATCTGCCTGGAGAGAGGCAAAGAGAAAAAGAAAGGAAGAGAGGGATGGAGGGAGGAAAGAAGGAAGGAGGGAGCAAAGGAAGAGAGGGAGGGAGGGAGAAACAGCATTTTATCTGGCAGTTTCTGAGACAATGAACTTGCTACCCACCTGAAGAATGTTGGAAATGTGAAGAATGTTAAAATAGCATGTATTGAGCACCAGCTATTTATTCACCAGACATTTATTAAGCATTTGCTAAGTGGTAGGTAGTGTGCATCATTACAGGTCTCTGAGACTTTATGTTATTATTTTGTTTAATCTTCAAAATAACACTATATGTTATATGTTAGCAAAACATGTAAGGATAGTTCTAGCTCCATTTTTACAGATGAGGACAGTGAGGCTTTTCCAGGCCACACAGCCAGTCTGCGACAGAGCAAAAATCTGAAAACAGATGTGTTTTGAATTCAAAGTCTGTGCGGTTTCTAGCTCACCAAGATGCTCTTACAGTCTGTGGGGAAGTTGGGGTTCCTATGGCCAGGATCCTCACTGAACTTAAACCATTTGATGATGTAACTGGCTTTTACTAGGCTACCACTTCCACACCTTTAGGCAATAAGCTATTATTGGACTCCATAGAGAGCTCAGCCCAGGGCTCTGGGTGGAGGCAGAGACGCTAGTGTTCAACCTACCACTGGGAGAACAAGCCGGGTAATAAACCCTTTCACCCCAAAGAACGTTTTGCTGTCAATTTCTTTGGTCACATTGAATCCATAGCGAACTTGCCGGGTGCTGAAACCCATTAGCAAGATGATTGGCGAAGTCGGCAGGATTCATTGTTGGCCAAGGAAAAAGACAGGCTGCCCTATGGGAGGGGTGCTTCAGTGGGCTGCCCCTGTGATGGGTAGACAGTGAGTGGATTGTCCCCCAACAGGTATGTGGTCTGAGGTGGCTTGCCTCCTAGAGGACTGGGCCCCACCCCAGGACTGGAGGCAAGTGGAGTTGATACCTGAGGCACTACAGATAGCCCTTGGTATCGTAAGTAGGTCTTTTGAGAGAAAGGTGCCATCAGCCCTAGAAATGGAGGAGCTGGGGAAGGAAGAAGGGGTGCTGCTGTAGGCACTGACCCCTCCTGTATTGAAAGCATGCCCAGTGGTTGTAAAGAAAATAAAGATCCAGCAACGAAGGATTCCCTAAGGAGAGGAGCAGCCCCCTCCCCAGGTCATGGAGCACTCTATGCTCCACCCCTATCCTCAGGCTGAGCTGGTGGATTTGGGCTCCTGGTTTAGGCCGAAGTCCTTCGAGTCAATATCAGCTTGGCTCCTGCATCTGTGGGACTTAGGGGTAGATGGAATTGTTCTGTCGGGATCAGAGATGGGAAAGCTGTCTTCCCTGACACTGCAGCCTGCCTTGAGGCAGTGATTACAAAATGCACATCAGACCCCAAGGAATCACTCCCTCCTCGATTGGCTTATGGCTGCACTTCATGCTGTGTGGCCCAATCACAGTGAACTACCATCCTCTCCTGTTAGATGGCAGACATATGCTGAGCTCCAACAGGTGTTATGAGAGCTAGGCATGAGAAATGCCATCTATATAGTCCAGAGAATCATGGCCCAGATGAAGAGCCTTTCACTACTGGGATGAGGAATATTGTGCTTCAAACAGCTCCCACATCCCTCCTTGGGTCTCTAGTGGCCATTCTTTCCCCTCACTTAGGGCATCCCATGAGCGAGGTGACATGTTCAGTAGCAGACTTAGGCGAGGCTGAAGCAATGAAAACATGGAAAGAAATAAGGTCTGCTACTCACAAGAAGAATTTAAAGGGCCCCATGAAGGTTATGAGGACCCAATGTGGGCAGGAGCAGATGGAAGGAAATTAGATGGAAGTCAAATAGGATCTTACTAGAGCTATGGCAACAGCTGAAACCAGAGCAGCAGTTCCAGCCATTAAGACCAAAGAGGCAGAGATCAGAGACAGAGCCACAAGTCTGGCCTGTGTGTTTGCAAGATTTCCTGCTGGAGAGCAAGCCAGCCTCACTTTAGCCCACATAGGAAGATGATTGCAGAACATGGTTTGACTGAGGGGAAGGTTGAGGTATCTGCTCTGAGGAACCAGCGGGGTCTGGAGGCCACATGTTGAAATAGCCATCCATTGGTCCCCAGTGAACATACAATGTGTCCTGGCTCTGGTGGACACAGCGGCTGAGTGTTCACTGATTCATGGTAACCCTGAGCAGTTCCCCGGGACCCCTACTCTATAGATGGATATGCGGGTAAGGCAAGCAGAGTGAAACAAGCCCAAATCCCTTTGGAAATAGGGTGTCTACACCCAAAAGAGTTTACTGTGTATATATCTCCTATCCCTAAGTATGTTTTGGGGATTGATATCCTGCAGGGTCTATGGTTGCAGACCACTGCAGGTGAGCTCAGACTGAGAGTACATGTGGTGAAGGCAGTTCTGAAGGGACAGGCTAGGCACCTGCCCATAACTTTGCCTGTGCCTTGGCAGATGACTAATACCAAACAATAAAAACTGCCTGGAGGGCATAAAGAGATTGGACAAACTCTCCAGGAGCTGGAAAATGTGGGTATTATAAAGCCCACACATAGTCCTTTCAATTCCCCAGTGTGGCCAGTAAAAAAAGCCAATGGCTCCTGGGATATGACTTTGGATTACAGAGAACTGAATAAAGTCATACCCCCTATGCATGCTGCTGTCCCCTCTATTGCAGGCATGATGGATACCCTCAGCCATGAACTAGGAACATACCATTATGTGGTGGATTTGCTAATGCCTTCTTTTCCATTGACATTGAGCAGGAAAGTCAGGAACAGTTTGCCTTCACGTGGGAAGGATGACAATGGACTTTCACATCCTTCAATAGGGATACTTCCACAGCCCCACCATCTGTCATGGACTTGTAGCCCAGGACTTGGCTACATGGGAGAAACTGCCAACGGTGCAGCTGTACAATTATATTGATGATGTCATGCTCATGTTCTATTGTCTTTGAGATCTAGAAGGTGCAGCACCTAGACTGCTGCAACATCTACAGGGGAAAGGATGGGCTGTGAAAAGTACCAAGGTTCAGAGACCTGGTTTGTCTGTCAAATTCTTGAGGGTCATCTGGTCGGGTAAGACCAAAGTTATACCAGAGCAGTTATAGATAAAGTCCACGCCTTTCCTACCCCTACAACTGTAGCATTCCTACAGGAGTTTCTGGGTCTTCTAGGCTACTGGAGAGTGTTTATCCCGCACTTGGCACAAATTCTGAAGCCCTTATACCGGTTGGTATGAAAGGGCATCAGGTGGGGCTGGGATGAGACATGTGCATCTGCCTTTACTACAGCAAAATGGGCAGTCAAGACCGTGCAGGCCTGAATGTGATAGATCCTCCAAGGCCCTGTGAGCTGGACGTTGGTGTCACTGAAGATGGTTATGGCTGGGGTCTCTGGCAGGGGCTTGAATGAACTCGCCAACCTATTGGATTTTGGTCACAACTCTGGAAAGGGCAGAGGTATGATACGCCTTGATAGAAAAACAACTGGATGTCGTGTATCACGCCTTGCTTGCTACAGAACCCATCACTGGAATGGCCCTGATAAAGGTAAGAAACACCTTGGGGTGGGTATGAGGTGGGACCCAAAAGCCAAGGAGTGGTGTAGCACAAATACCCACAAAGGCCAAGTGGGGTGCTTACCTACAGCAGTGTAGTGCCCTCTCTAGTAGCCCCTTAGGGTAAGAACTCCAACGCTTATTGGTGCCAGTGACATATACTAGTGAAAAGCAGGAAGAACTTGCTTTTGAACCATTAGTAACAGAGAGTCCCTATCGGGAGGGAAGAGCCCCTATACCCGAAGATGCATGGTACACAGATGGCTCCAGCCATGGGCAGCCCCCAAAATGGAGGGCCATAGCTTTCCATCCTAAGAGTGAGACAATATGGATGGAAGATGGTGAGGGGAAGGGCAGCCAATGGGCAGAGTTGCAGGCCATGTGGCTTGTGATCAGCCAGGAGCCCTCCCCTATAGTTGTCTGCACTGACAGCTGGGCTGTCTATCGGGGCTTGACCCTGTGGCTACCAACCTGGTGCCATGCCAACTGGCTGATTGGTCACCAACCCCTTTGGGGGCAAGAATTGTGGCAAGACTTATGGGCCTGTGGTCAGACTAAAATGATTACAGCATACCATGTGACAGGTCATTTGCCACTGGCATCCCCAGGAAATGATGAAGCAGATGAATTGGCCCAGATACATTGGTTAGAAGGAAAGCCTGCCTCTCATGTAGTCCAATGGCTACATCAGCGTTTGTTGCATGCGGGGCAAAAGACAATGTGGGCTGTAACCCGTCGGTGGAGCTTGACTTTGACCTTTGAAGAAGTTAGTAGAGCCCAGCAGGAATGTGTTGTGTGCTCAAAAGGGACGTACACCAAGTTCCACAGCTACATGGGACAATAGCTAAGGGGCCTATACTCCTCGTCAGGTGGCATATAGACTATATCGGGCCTCTACCTGTGTCAGAAGGATATCGGTATGCCATGACTTGTGTGGCCACAGCTACTGGACTTCTGGTTGTTTGTCCTACCCGTTGTGCAGACCAGCAGATGACCAAATGAGCCTGGAGCATCTCTGCTGCCTAAGGCTGACCACAGGTGATTGAGAATGATCAGGGCACCCGTTTGACTGGACATACACTGCAAGAATGGGTGCAACAGCTGGGAATCAAAATGGAAGTTTCATGTGCAATACAGTCCCACCACAGGATTGATAGAGAGGCACAATGGTTTGTTAAAATCTGGACTAAAGTCAGATACCAATAGTCTGCAAGAATGGTCAGTTCGCTTATGGACTGTGCTACGGCATTTGAACAAGTGACCCTGAAAGGGAGCCCTGGCCCCATAGACATGTTAACATGTATCGGCTGCCTCCCCTATACAACTACAAGTACAAACCAAGGAAGAATCACTGAAGCCAAGGTTCAGCCACCAGAATAATATCGTGCTTCCAGCACCAACTGCACTGAACCCCAGAGACTCCATTGAGTGGACGTGGCCTCGGACCTTTCGACACATGGACCAACCATGGCTGGCTCTCCTGGCACCTTGGGGACAAGGCCTGGAAGCTGGCCTCCTGTATGTGCCTGGAGTAACAGCAGAGTGGCCACCAAAGATCACAGTACTATATCCTGAACAGCCAGAAGGTAGGAGCATCTTAGTAGGGAGTTTTGTTTTATCATTATGGCCAGTGCATGCACCTCCAGTAGTACTATATACAGACACTTCAGTAACCCCCACGGGGAAAGGAGTGAAAATATGGTATACTAGACCTGGAAGGGATCTCCTTCCTGCTACAGTCCTATCACAGGACCAGTCTCTTGCATGCATCCTACCTGTTGAACAAGATTTGCCTATGTTGGTGGCATTAAAACATGTGTCTTATCTCCCCTAAAGTTTTTGTGGATTGGGAACTTCATATAGCTTGAGGATTATTATAATTTTTGTTTCCTGTATCAAAATCTTGTTGTATCTTAATTTTTGTTATTATCTCTAAGTTGTTATCCTCTGTTGCTGTTGTGGAATCTGGTTATGGTGCTCCAGCTTTTTCACACAGGGACCAATGCAGAATATTGAGAGTGTATAGATTGTAAGGCGAAAATCCTGGAGGATTGAATTGTGGGGAAGTTGGGGTTCCTATGGCCAGAATCCTCACTGAACTTAAACCACCTGATGATGTAACTGGCCTGTTGCTAGGCTACTGCTTCCACACCTTTAGGCAATAAGCTATTATTGCGCTCTACAGAGAGCCTGGCCCTGTTCTCTGGGTGTAGGCAGAGACGCTAGTGTTCAACCTACCACCAGGAGAACAAGCTGGGTAATAAACCCTTTCACCCCAAAGAATGTTTGCTGTCAATTTCTTTGGTCACATTGAATCCATAGGGAACTTGCCAGGGGCGGAAACCCATTGACAAGACATGGTCACAAAAAAATGATGTCAAAAAATTAAGGTTATTATTTCACTGAGTTGTAATGCCAATTAAATACTAAAATCATAATGGTGACATAATCCACAGAAAAGTTTGTTGTTAGAGTACTTATGTGTTCAATAATTACCTTTTCACTATCAGATATAAAAGTAAAAGAAAGACAGGAAAACTATGCTAATAATGTCTGTTGTACATTTTCTCCCTGTGGGAGGAGCACAGCATTAAGTCTCCTGGTGCCACCGAATTAACCAGGAAGGCCAAGACACACGGCCTCTCACATAGTATAGTAACAAAGCTGCACCATCAAAGAGACAATCAGATCAACAGCTCGGCCTTTCTGGACACTAAAAATATGAATATTTCTATTTCTAGGTGTACTTAATTATGAAATCTTGCTACATAGTTTTTTAAATCTTTAACTGAAGATGACATAAAATATTCTTGTAATCAACCAAATATTTAGTGAGAATCTTCTTCACATGGGGAATTATTGTTGGCTCTAGAAATGAAATATAGAAGTTAAAGATACCTTTATTACCCTGAGGGAAATTGCAACTTACAAAAAGCTTAAGAACTAATTTCCTTTAAATGGTCTTTAATAAATATGTTCCAACTGGGTCCTGGTTTAACTCAGTGACAAGCTCTTTGACCCAAGGTAGCATGGTGGGAAGGCTGTCATCTTAGGGTTTTGGACCCTGACCTCAGTCCTCACTAGCTTTTAATAACTGGTAACTATTCTAGTCACTAAAAGTAACTCTTGTTATCTTTGGATTCTAGTTTCATCATCTGTAAATCTAAAGGTTTTGTAGATAGGAATGCCCTCTTGAGCTTTGGTATCCATAATTGTTTGGACCTGTGTGTGAAAAGTAAGGCTCACCCATAGGAGAGAGTGGAGACTGTGTCACAGACGGCCACTAACATTAGGGAAAGAAAAGTTAAGACTAATTTTTCTACCACAACTACTATTCTTATGAAATAATAGAATTTATTTCCTCCTTCCCATTGTTCCTCCACATGGCTTTTAACCAGACTTCAATCTGACAAGTTTAAAATCCCATCTCATTTCTTGCCCACCCTAAGCTCAAGCAGCGAATATTCAGAAAAGTGACAGAAGATAGGAAAGAGGATACAAAGTACTGGAATAACAACAACGAATGTGACAGCTGAGAACTGAATGCCACTTGTCCTTCTCAGGCAGCTTCTCCAATAAATACATACAGTGTAACTTTTTTAACAAGGTGTATTTTTCAAGACTCACCCCCCCAAAATAGAAAAAAAGGTAAAGTATGATTATTTATTAAAATGGTCGCATGCACTGAAAATCAGAAGAAAGATGAAGCCTAAAAAACAATCAGAGCACTTTCTAGAAAGACAACAGATAGTAAAGTATTGAAAACTTCTAAGTCATAAGCATTCCTTGGCATGACCTCAGTCTGCTACCCTCTGTTACAGCTTCAAAAGTGGCTACTGTAGATGGTACACAGTGGCACCTCTAGGTGGGAGAGTGGTCCCCAGTGGAGCATCCCTGCCGTGGGTGTAGCACTCCTCATGGACTCATAGGGTTCCTGCCTGGTAGTGGACACCAGCTCCCAAGCACCTTTCCTGCCGTCTGACCTTTGTCATCTACATTTTGAAGCTGTAACTCTGCCCAATGCAATTCTCCCTGCATCTGCACCATATCTGCAGGTTGGCTCTTTCAAAGGATCTCAAATTTGGATTCAAGATGGTGGTGTGAGGTGACACGGACATCTCCCAAAACCACAAATAGAACAAAAATATATTTAATTAATGCAACTAACCTTAAAACAGCAAGAGGAAGGAAGACAGAACCAGACTGCATACAGACCTCATGAAACAGGGTAATGTACTAAAGCCTTAATCCAGCGGGACCCGAGCCCTTCCACCACCACAGCTCCCTGGTGGTAGGAAGAGAAATAGAGCAGCGAGAAGGTGGAGGCCTGGGACTGCTGAACTCCTAGCTCTGGAGATCTGCTTTGTGAGCAGAAGCCTATATTGTGTGGTGCTCCGGGCGTTGGGGAGCTAGGATGGGCAGAGGACCTGGGAGACTGACATTCCGGCCATTTGTGGAGGACGAGATGCACCCCCAGCCGCTCTGGGTCAGAGGAAGAACCGGCAGTCTGAGAGGCTTCCTAGCAGCGAGAGGACTGCTGAAGGGGCGGGGATTGTGCAGAGCTTGCTGTGTGGGAGAAGGGAGAGCTGGACAAGGTTGTCTGGGCGCGCTCTACCGAGCTCGTTGGGAACTTTGAGGAGCTTCAGGTGCTCCATCCCCCTGGCTTCCTACTCAGCTCCCAGGCCCCCCAATGTGACACAGAGCCTGCCAAGCCTTCCTACTGGCCTGCAGGCACCTACTCGCCAACCGGCAGTCACTGCGCTGGCGTCAGGCCAACCAGAGGGAGGCCCCACCTACAACAGCTAGACACACAAAGCACAGAGGATTACATGTGTGTGCTTGGCCCACTGGCTCTGATGCTGGAGACACGCACCGCAGGTGGTAATCAGGAAACAGATCTTTCCTCCCCTCAGGCACCAGGTCCACTCCCTTACGACCCCCAACCTCACACTAGGGACTGAGCAGCTCCAGAAACTGGAGTTTCTACACACTACTGGGCACCACACAGAAATATGAAATGTCAAAAGAACATGGTTCAGACCAAAATCTCACAAACCCCAGAAAAAGGGCCAAATGAAACTGAACTCACCAATCTTCCTGAAAGAGAGTTCAAAATAAAAATTATAAACATGCTTATGGAGGTACAGAAAAATATTCAAGAACTCAGGAACGAACTTAAGATGGAGATTCAATCATTAAGAAATTCCATATCTGAAAAGAAACATACAATGGAGGGATTTAAAAGCAAATTAGATGTAGTAGAAGAGATGGTAAATGGAATAGAAATTAGAGAAGAGGAATACAAAGAAGCTGAGGCACAGAGAGAGAAAAGAATCTCTAAAAATGAAAGAATATTGAGAGAACTGTGTGACCAATCCAAATGGAACAATATTCTCATTATAGGGGTACCAGAAGAAGAAGAGAGAGAAAGAGAGATAGCAAGTGTCATTGAGGAGGTAATTGCTGAAAACTTCCCCAATCTGGGGAAGGAGATAGTCTCTCAGGCCATGGAGGTGCACAGATCTCCCAACACAAGTGACCCGAGGAAGACAACAGCAAGACATATAGTAATTAAATTGGCAAAGATCAAGGATAAGGACAGACGATTAAAAGCAGACAGAGAGAGAAATAAGATCACATACAAAGGAAAACCCATCAGGTTCTCATCAGACTTCTCAGCAGAAACTTTACAGGCCAGAAGGGAGTAGCATGATGTATTAAATGCAATGAAGCAGAAGGGCCTTGAACCAAGATTACTTTTTCTGGCAAGATTATCATTTAAATATGAAGGAGGGATTAAACAATTTTCAGATAAGAAAAAGCTGACAGAATTTACCTCCCACAAACCACCTCTACAATGCATTTTGGAGGGACTCCTATAGATGGAAGTGTTCCGAAAACTAAATAGAGATCACCCAAAGCCTAGACAAAGAGTACAGAATATGACTCAAAACATACAAAGGATGGAGGAGGAAGTAAATGGAGGGAAAAAAAAAAAGAAGCTTTAGGTTGCGTTTGTAATAGCATATGAAGTAAGTTAAATTAGACTGCTAAATAGTAAGGGAATTACCCTTCAAACTTTGGTAACCACAAATCTAAAGCCTGCATTGGCAAAAAGTACATACCTATCGATAATCACCCTAAATGTAAATGGTGTGAATGCACCAATCAAAAGACATAGAGTTACTGAATGGATTAAAAAAAAAGACCCATCTGTATGCTGCCTAAAAGAGACTCACTTCAAACCCAAAGACATACACAGACTGAATGTAAGGGATGGAAAAAGATATTTCATGCAACTAATAGTGAGAAAAAAGCAGGAGCTGCAGTACTTGTATCAGACAAAATAGACTTCAAAACAAAGAAAGTCACAAGAGACAAAGAAGGACATTACATAATGATAAAAGGGTCAGTCCAACAAGAGTATATAACTATTATAAATATCTATGCACCCAATACAGGATCACCTACATATGTGAAAAAAATACTAACAGAATTAAAGGGGGAAATAGAATACAATAACATTCATTTTAGGAGACCTCAACACACCACTCACTCCAAAAGACAGATCAACCAGAAAATAAATAAATAAAGATACAGAGGCACTGAACAACACATTAGAACAGATGAACCTAACGGACATCTACATAACACTCGATCCAAAAACAACAGGATACACCTTCTCAAGTGCACATGGAACATTTTCAAGAATAGATTATATACTAGGCCACAAAAAGAACCTCAGTAAATTAAAAGATTGAAATTGTACCAACCAGCTTCTCAGATCACAAAGGTATGAAACTAGAAATAAATTACACAAAGAAAATGAAAAAGGCCACAAACACAGAGGCTTAATAACATGTTCCTAAATAATCAATGGATCAATAAAAACAGAGATCAAGCAATATATGGAGACAAATGAAAACAATAATTCAGTGTTGCAAAATCTGTGGGATGCAGCGAAAGCTGTGCAAAGAGGGAAATATATTGCAATACAGGCCTACATTGGAAAAGAAGAACAATCCCAAATAAACAGTCTAAACTCACAATTAATGAAACTAGAAAAGGAAGAACAAATGAGGCCCAAAGTCAGTAGAAGGAGGGACATAATAAATATTAAAGGGGAAATAAATAAAATTGAGAAGACTAAAACAATAGAAAGAATCAATGAAAGCAGGAGCTGGTTCTTTGAGAACATAAACAAAATAGATAAATTCTTAGCCAGATTTATCAAGAAAGAAGAGAGTCTACACACATAAACAGAATCCGAAATGAGAAAGGAAATATCACTAGGACACCACAGAAATACAAAGAATTATGAGAGAATACTATGAAAAATCATATGCTAACAAACTGAATAACCTGGAAGAAATGGAAAACTTTCTACAAAAATTCAACCTTCCAAAGCTGACCCAGGAAGAAACAAAATCTGAATAGACCAATTACCAGCAAAGAAATTGAAATGGTACTCAAAAAATTACCTTAGAATGAAACTACTGAACCAGATGGTTTCACTGCTGAATTTTATCAAACATGTAGTGAAGACCTAATACCCATCCTCCTTGATGTTTTCGAAAAATAGAAGAGGAGGGAATACTTCCAAACTGATTCTACAAGGCCAACATCACTCTAATACCAAAACCAGGCAAAGACACCACAAAAAAAAAAAATTACAGACCAATATCCCTGAAGAACATAGATGCAAAAATACTCAACAAAATATTAGCAAACCGAATTCAAAAATACATCAAAAAGATCATCCATCATGATCAAGTAGGATTTATTTCAGGGATGCAAAGATGGTACAACATTCGAAAATCCATCAACATCATCCACTACATCAACAAAAAGAAGGACAAAAAACACATGATCATTTCCATATATGCTGAAAAAGCATTTCACAAGTTTCAACATCAATTCATGATAAAAACTCTCAGCAAAATGGGTACAGAGGACAAGTACCTCAACATAATAAAGGCCATATATGATAAGCCCACAGCCAACATTATACTTAACAGTGAGAAGATGAAAGCTTTTCCTTTAAGATGGGGAACAAGACAAGGATGCCCACTCTCCCCACTTTCATTCCACATAGTTCTGGAGGTCCTAGCCATGGCAATCAGACAGCACAAAGAAATAAAAGGCATCCAAATTGGTAAGGAAGAAGTCAAACTGTCCTTGTTTGCAGATGACATGATAGTGGACATAAAAAACCCTAAAGAATCCATTCCAAAACTCCTAGATCTAATATCTGAATTCAGCAAAGCTGCGGGATACAAAATTAATACGCGGAAATCTGTTGCATTCCTATACAGTAATGGTGAACTAGCAGAAAGAGAAATCAGGAAAACAATTCCACTCACATTCGCATCAAAAAGAACAAAATACCTAGGAATAAACCTAACCAAGGAAGTGAAAGACCTATACCCTGAAAACTACAATACATTCTTAAGAGAAATTAAAGAGGATACTGATAAATGGAAATTCATCCCATGCTCTTGGATAGGAAGGATTAACACTGTCAAAATGGTCATCCTACCTCAAGCAATTTACAGATTCAATGCAATCCCTATCAAAATACCAACAGCATTCTTCAGTGAACTAGAGAGAATAGTTCTAAAATTCATATGGAACCACAAAAGACCCCAAATAGCCAAAGCTATCCTGAAGAGGAAGAATAAAGCAGGGGGATTTAGGCTCCCTGACTTAAAGCTCTACTACAGAGCCCCAGTAATCAAGACAATTTGGTACTGGCACAAGAACAGACCCATAGACCAATGGAACAGTCTAGAGAGCCCTGATATAAACCCAAGCATATATGGTCAATTAATATATGATAAAGGAGCCATGGACATACAATGGGGAAATGACAGCCTCTTCAACAACTGGTGTTGGCAAAACTGGACAGCTACATGCAAGAGAATGAAGCTGGATTATTGTTTAACCCTGTACACAAAAGTAAACTCGAAATGGATCAAAGACCTGAATGTAAGTCATGAAACCATAAAACTCTTACAAGACAACATAGGCAAAAATCTCCTGAATATAAGCATGAGCAACTTCTTCCTGAACACATCTCCTCGAGCAAGTGAAATGAAAGCAAAAATGAACACATGGGACTACATCAAACTAAAAAGTTTCTGTATGGCAAAGGACACCATCAGCAGAACAAAAAGACATCCTACAGTTGGGAGAATATATTCATAAATGACATATCAGATAAGGGGTTGACATCCAAAATATATAAAAAGCTCACACACCTCAACAAACAAAAAGCAAATAAGCCAATTAAAAAATGGGCAGAGGAGCTGAACAGACACTTCTCCAAAGAAGAAATTCAGATGACCAACAGGCACATAAAAAGATGCTCCACATCACTAATCATCAGAGTAATGCAAATTAAAACCACAATGAGATATCACCTCACACCAGTAAGGATGGCCAACATCCAAAAGAGAAACAACAACAAATATTGGCAAGATTGTGGAGAAAGGGGAACCCTCCTACACTGCTGGTGGGAATGTAAACTAGTTCAACTATTGTGAAAAGCAGTATTGAGGTTCCTCAAAAAACTCAAAATAGAAATACCATTTGACCCAGGAATTCCACTCTTAGGAATTTACCCTAAGAATGCAGAAGCCCAGTTTGAAAAAGACATATGCACCCCTATGTTTATTGCAGCACTATTTACAATAGCCAAGAAATGGAAGCAACCTAAGTGTCCATCAGTAGATGAATGGATAAAGAAGAAGTGGTACATGTACACAATGGATTATCATTCATCCATAAGAAGAAAACAAATCCTACCATTTGCAACAACATGGATGGAGCTAGAGGGTATTATGCTCAGTGATATAAGCCAGGCAGAGAAAGACAAGTATCAAATGATTTCACTCATCTGTGGAGTATAAGAACAAAGCAAAAAATGAAGGAACAAAACAGCAGCAGACTCACAGAACCCAAGAATGGACTAACAGTTACCAAAGGGAAAGGGACTGGAGAGGATGGGTGGGAAGGGAGGAAAAAGGGGGGAAAAGGGTCATTATGATTAGCACACATAATGCAGCAGCAGGGGACATGGGAAAGGTAGTTTTTATAGAGAAGACAGGTAATGATTCTATAGCATCTTACTACACTGATGGACGGTGACTATAGTGGGGTATGTGGGGGGGACTTGATAATAGGGGTTCTAGTAACCATAATGTTGTTCAAGTGATTGTACATTAATGATACCAAGGTAAAAAAAGGACCTCAAATTTTAGAATGCTAGCTCTGAAAATAAGCTGGACATCTATCTGTTTCTTATAGACACCTACACCCCATCAACGACCAGCACACACACAGACACACACACACGTTTTTAATGAGGAAGCTAAGGTTCAAAGACATAAAACACCTTGACTCAGTGCACTGGTGCCTCACTGTCCACTCCCTTTGTGCGCCCCAGAGGATGGTAACAAAGGAGCTCTTTGAGATGCAGTTTCATCAGTCCAGAGAGTGATACTATGGAAGACATATGATACTACACGGTGTCACCGTCCTTGCTCCCCTCCCACTCCTATTTTGCTGGAAAAGAGAAACAACACCTTCACACCTGCCATAGGAAGTATTCCAGGGAAATGTGTCTCTGGTCACTTTATATGTCTATACGTGGGTGCTAAAGTGTAATGGCAAAGGAGTGGTGGGAAGACCACGATGCTTGGCAAAGCACCATGCCATTACTGTTGTTATGTCATTATTACTAATTAACTTTATAACTCTATATAAATCATGCACATATCTTCATGTTCTAAGGTTAAACTTGGTATCTGAAAATGATCTGTAAACAGTAAACAGTGTTGGGAATAGTGTATTGGGCTAAAGCTATACTTTTCTTTTTATTTACAATCTCCTCTCCAGAAGGAACAAAAAAGAAGATGTGGAAACAAGCTCAAGGCACAGTTTGGAGTGATCTACCATCCTGAGCTAGTTATGCAAACTAGCCTCCAAAAGGGACCCTGAATTAAAAAAAAAAATGTTGTTTTTAATCATAGCAGTTTGTTAAATGTACCCTAACCATCATTTGGGTCTGTAGAGTTCTTTTTAGCTTACAAAGAGCTTTTCTTTTAATAACTTACAGTTACGGTATTATTAAGTAGTGAGTCTGGGCTTGAAACCGGGTCTTTTAACTCTTATTCTAGTATTCTTAGTACCAGTATCTAAGAATTGTGTGGTAAATCTTGACTACCTTGTGAAATAGGAAGGGCATCCATGGGAATTTAGGAGTATGGTTTTAGAGAAGAGCTAGACCAAGCAATGTTAATGATTGAAAGTACCTTGTACTACTAGCAAGTCAACACCACATTTTACACACATATAAATGGAAGCCTGCAAGGGAAAGTGACTTTCTCAAGTTCATGAAACAATCTGAAGTCATAGTCTTGGATGGAATTCAGATACCTAGATGCCCCCACCACATCTACCCTCCTGCTAGCCCACAGATCTCTGACTTAATCAAACACCCAATTTCTCCAACCAGGGAGGGCCATCTTGGGAATCCCATTCCCCTTATGTATAATAGACAAGTGCATTGGCATGGAAGGTGATTGAGGCCAAGAAGGAGGGAGAGAAGTTGCGCTGTGGGGCCTCTGAGTGACGTTTCCTTACAAGGGCATAAGATAATGACACAAGATAGAAGCAGTGGTTTGTTTTGTCTCTGGATTCTGTCAGGATTGGATGTGATGCCTGGAACCGTTGCAGCCAGATTGCAATCCTGAGGAAACAGCCTTAGCTTGAACTCAACTTTGGAAATGAATTAATTAACCTTGCATTATTTAAATTTAGAGTTTTGTGTGAACAACATAATACATTCTTATTATCTTAAACCACTTTGAATTGTGGTCTCAGGCATTGTGCTTAAATCACATATAGAAGGATAAAATATCTGGATGGATGAAAGGATGGATGGATGGATGGAAATAGGGATTAATATAATTATAACAATCTATTATTTAATGCTCACAATAATCCAGAGCAGAAATTAATATTATGTGCATAATACAGAAAAGAAAACTTAGGCTCAGGTAAGTTAAATGATTTTACTAATGTCATACAGCTAAAAAGTGGCATAACAGATTCAAACTCACCCTACCTGATACAAAGCTCATGTATTCTACTGCTTCATAAAATCATTTAGAGATATGCGGAATATCTGAAGAGTGAGAAATTGCTTTCATTTCAAAGTCGGAAAGCACAAATAGTTATTTCTTAGAAGCAGGGGTGACTATTTAGAGAATGGCTTTATGAACTCTCTAAACAAAATAGAACTAATGTCTCCGTTTATTGAGCTGTTACCCTATAATTCAACAAGTGAGGTAGCCAAGGTGACTACACCATCTATAATCTAATTCAGAACACCTATGAGAGTGAAAAGACCTACAATTAATAACTAAGCTATTACAACAGGCTACCCAGACTGTTCTAGGTTAATTGGGATATATGGTCATCCTAAAGGTAGCCAAGGAACATGCCCCAGGTCTCCCTATCTGTTAGAGACATCATTATAAAGAAAATTGCATAGTAATTATGAGAATTATCTCATCCTTTCCCTGTGTAACTGAATCATTCTATATCTGGACCCTTCTATATTACATCTACTAATTAATAATTTGTTCTGAAATTAATAGAAAAAAATGAAATTCAGGAGTTTGGGGGTGTCTTGGAGGTTGGAAGCAAATAGTTTCAGATAGACTTCAAGCTAGATAAGCAGTAACAATGGTACTTATCATTTTACCAACTGACAGGCAGAGAAGAACAATGCGAGAAAGAGAAACTGTGCCATGGAAAATTGAAATAAAGAAGAAAACAAAATAGAGAGAAAATACAAAAGAGCTGGTCCTGAAAGAGAGCTGGTATCCAGGAGCGTATTTTACTTGCCCTATTTCACCATAACCCTGGGATACTTTTAATTACTTGGCTCTTTTACAAACAGCGCCTGACTATTTTGTCAGAGGGTCAAGGATAACAGCGGGACCTGCCCTTTCCTTGTGCTTAAAGGGACACCGTCCCATATACTTTCAGGGACACCTAACCTGGAACGACTCGTCAAGGACGTGCATTTTTCCTGAGCCATCTTTCCCCAAAAAAGCCTCTCTCAGAGACGGTGCTTGCAAAGCCCACGAGAAGTCGGCACCATCAGACGCTGTCTAATAGCCCAGAATAAGATTTCATCTGAGGTCTAGCAAATGCCTAGTTGATCTCATATTTAGTACTCACACTGAGATGTGGCCAGACAGTGGAATTAGAGGACACAAAAAGGAACACCAATGAATAAAATGCTGATGGTAAGAAAGTGAATTTTGGAGAAAAATTAGACATGATTTTTTTCTCTTGCGTTTTTTTTCTTGCTACTTCAGGAAATGCGCCTTTTTTTCTTAAGTAACATTAATTACACTTTGCTCTCAACCTATTTTATTAAGACATCTATTTAATAAGTCCCAATAACATTTTATCTAGTTTATTATATACTAGAGCTAATTTATAAGATGCTTGTGTAGAAAAACCCAGTCTGTTTCTATATAAGAATTAAAAAATCATGTCTACAATAGAGTTAAAGGGATTATCATTTTTCATATTTGTTATTTCTTCCTTACATTTTATAGTTTTCTTGTCTCCTTAACTGCAAATCTTCAAGATTGCATAACCTCAATTAAGAAAAATACAAAAAGCAAATTGAGAGCCAGTATTCATAGAGGAATGCATTTGGCTAAGTTCCCAGATATTTTTTGTATCTCCAGTGAATTGCTTGTAAAATTTCCAGGAAGGTTGGGAAAACTTTGCATTGACATCACTCAGCAAACCTTGGAAAAGCTTTACCAGGGGAAAGATTGGAGGCCAAGCTGACTGTCTGGGGTACTGATCCGATGATACTTGTGGACTCACTTAATGCTGATGCATTTTGCAGAAATCTCCATTCCCTCCTCCATTTCTGGTCTCTTTATTGAGGAATAATTTAATAATTTAACCTAATTTTGTTTTATCTTTGCTCTAGATTTTCTATCTTCTAAGTTTCCTTATTTACTTTGTTAAAATACTTTGGTGTTATGGTATGTAAAGCAAAGAAACTAAATTTTAGGTTTTATTTTACTTCCAAATAAAAAATATGTATTGTTAGCCAATACAACTGATATTATTGAATTACTGATATCATTGAATTAAATTATTTTTTATACTTAAAATTATTGTTTTAAAGTATTTGGGGGGTTGCCTGTTTTATGTTAAAAGCATTGCCATTTTGAAACACCCTTTTAACTGGATGGGTTGCTTTCCTATAATTTTATTTTAGTAAACACAGATTAATGTCATATTTCACAAAAAAACTTTGAATTTTAAAATAATCTATTAGAGTAATTCAAATTGATAAAATAGTAGAACAGAATGAACTACAGAAAAATATATTAGTAGGGTAGAGAAAATATGATTGTCTCCTTTACAATACTACTTTTAAGTGTGAGTCTCACAGAGAAATGCTGTATTAGTAAGAATATATTTTTGGGGAAAAACATGTGAACTAAAAAAATGAGTATTTACATGTTACAGTGTTCACTCCTGTATATCCTTGGTCAGAGACTTTGTGGGTAACAGCTTTATTGAAATATGTCACATGTCATACAGTTCAACCATTTAAACTGTGAAATCCAATTATTTTTATATTATGTGTGCACATATGCACATATCTTCCAGCCATCAATCACAGCCAAATTTAGAACATTTCATCACTTTAAAAAGAAACTCCATACCTTTAGCTATGTACATCCTAGCCCCTCCCCACCCCAATCATCCATCCCCAGTCCTCGGCATCCAGTAATCCAACATTCTGTCTCTACAGATTTGCCTATTCTAGACATTTTATACAAATAAAATCAGGTGCTATGTGGTCTTTTGTGACTGTCTCCTTTCACTTAGCATAATGTTTTCAAGGTACGTCCATGTCATGGCATATGTCAGTACTTCATTGCTTTTGGTGGCTGGATGAAAGACATTTTTAGTGTCTAGCTTTGAGTTCTTTTTCATGCCTCTATTAAATAGCTTAAAACGAGATCCTGATAAGCATCTTTTCATCTTGGCATTTAGTGGCCCTTCAGAAAATACATTGCTTGCAAAATTTTACCATTATAAAGTTTTCTGTACTTTGCTCATTCTTTCTTCAAAAAATGTAATGAATAAGTCAAGTAAGATATCCTTCTGAAGTCAATCAACAAAGAGCTAAGTATTCAGTAAAAATATACATGACCATTTGTTCAAGGAATGAACCAGGTAAGATTTATTATAGATATTCCTGGAGAAAACTTTTACAATTGAAAGGACTCCAAGCATGTTTTATGTTCTTACATGACAGATATTATTTATTGAAGTGTTTGTATGTGAAGTGTTTAGCCTTGTGTCCACTACACAATGTGTGAAACTCTTTGTATATTCATGTTTATTGAACCCTGTGTTTATTTGATTTGCAATTTTATGGGTTATTTGTCAATATCTCCACCAGTTTACAGATAGGGGAACTGAAGGCTGAGAACATTCTGGAAGTTTCTCAAGATCACACAACTAGCAAGTAGCAGAACCTCCATTCAAACTGAGAGCCTGATTGCAAATACTAATTTCAAAACCCCAGAGTCTACATTTTTTATTCCAAGACTTCACTATGAAAAATTTTGAACATAGAAGGGCTGAAGGAATTTTACAGGAGATAACTAACCACCTGTAGAATTGTAGATTCTACAACTAACATGATACAGTATTTAATTTATTTTATGTCTACCCATTTACTCATCCCTTTGCCTGTCCATCAGCCCATATTATTATTTTTTAATTAATGACATAGCGGAGCCCAGACTCTGGCGTTATGCAGCACCAAGCATAAATCATGACTCACCTACTTTATAGTCTCTCAGGCTAAGCCTCCATTTCCTCATCCATAAAATGGAATCAATAATAATAATCCTATTGATTATTTGTACAAATGATCAGATACTCCTCCTGGATTTATGCCCCATTGTCATGTGCCTTTACAACTCTTCTTATTAGCAGGTGGAGTCTATTTCCCTCCCTTTAAATTAGGGCTGGACTTGTGACCTGTAACTGGCTTTGGGCAATAGAAAATCAGCAGAAATGATTGTGTGCCTATTTGGGACCTAAATTTCAAGAATCTTGTGTGTGTCCACTCTTTCTCTTAGAAGCCTGCCCAACAGCTCCGTGAAGACATTTAGGCTGGAATGCTGAGAGCAAGAAACCATATGGAGCTGAGAAAACAACCTAGCTGAGGCCGTTCCAGACCAGCCAGCCCTCAGAGCACTCAGCAGTTTACCACACTCATGAGGGGTGCAGCAAAATCAGAAGAATCACCCAGGGGATTCTAGCTTGAATTGCCAGCCCACAGAGGACTGTGAGCTAAATTAATCATCCTTGTTTTAAGCCACCAAGTTTTGAGGTGGAACGCAACAGAAAACTGATACAAGAATCCACTTCCCAAAGGGACAAGATAATACATATAAAATGCATTGAACTATCCTATATAGGACATTATTAGTGAACGTTGACTGGCGGAGCTACCATCATCATTATTTCGACATAACTGCTATAGTTTCTTACTGGTGACTCAGATCTGCTTATTTCCTGACTGCAATGAGTTTTGCCTTCTCTTCATCCCTTAGAAATATTTCATGACCCAGCTCAAATATCACATCCTTGGAGAAATCTCCTTTGGGTTACCTTCCAAATCAGCCTTGTCCTCTCCTAAAGTACTTTGTTCATTTCACTCATACCTACTGTAATATACATACATATATTGTTTTAGTGTCTCTCCCCCAAATTATACTGTAAGGATGCAGAGTGTACCTCTTTCACATGTGTGGCCTCAGCAAAAACATGGTACTCAGCTAATATTTATTAAATAAATGGGCAAAAATAAAAGACCCATTATGTTTTATGCCAGGAGTACAAAGACCATATATTGGTATCCTTATCCTATTCATATGGTCTATTGCCTTATTCAGATTATTTCTATTTCTTTTCAAACCATATAGCTTCTTCAAACTAATAACATGTAAATTCCATGCCCATTCTTTGAATCTTGCATTTATAAAAACATCACAGTCCATCTAAAAATTCATCAGAGCCCATCAATACTTTAAATTCTTTAAGTAACAGATTTATGCCACAATACCAAACATTATGGAACAACACAGGAATGTAATGCATGTTGTTAAATGAAACTCTTCATTCATGTCCAGGCAAGCATTGATTTAGTTAGACCTGTTCCTTTCCTTTCTGGAGGAGTCATTCCGTAAATATTTAGTGATAAAAGAATTAGTAAAGAAGAAATACAGCCCAAGTCATTAAAGCCCTGGGTGGGTGGAAAACGTTATAATTACAAAGCACGTACTACTCACCAATCTTCTGACTTGTCAGTTCATCTGTGATTGTTTGCTTTTACTAACCTTCTACTACCCCCACCTCTGGTTGTCACATGCAACGAGGTGTCACTGTGGATCATAGAAAACAATTTAAGCAGGAAATAAATAAGGAGGAGGGAAAGTAGGGGTAAATGCTGTTGTCAATTTTAATTAGGGAATTTCGAAGATAAGGTTTAGAACACCTCTTAAATGGAGTATGTGTTTAGTATTGTTTCATCACTAGATGCAGATCTAGTAGTGAGGAGAGGATGTCTGTTACTTCCTGCAAATAGAAATCTCACAATAGCATCAGCTACATTTTATGGCCTGGAAACAGTAGAGCAGAGACTCTCACTTAAGACAAATGACTCTCTAAGGCCTATCAACCTACTTTGTTCCTATGAAGGGTATATTATTCAAAATACACTTTTGATAAGTCGTGAGCATAGAAATCTGGAGGCAAGGTGTGTATCTCTAGCTCTCAGGCGGGTTTCCTCCATGGGCCTCAGGGACTCTGACTGCTCTGTGGTGACTTCATTTGTCGGGCTCCTCTCACTGGTCCTTGGAACCTGAATGGGTATTACCTTCCCCAAGAAAACCATTATCCAGATATTCTGGATAACTGAGCAGGACTCTCATGTAGCACTCTGTGGTCACCCCATCAACCTACCAATAGGGCTGTAATTGTCTCTGCCAGTAAAGTAAGAGATACTGGGTTTTGTTTGTTTTGTTTTTTGTTTTTTTCGGGAGTTTTTTTCACTTTTGTTTCCCTAGCCCTCATCCAAAACCTTGAGCAGAAAAATTATTCAGTAAATGGTGGGGAGACAAATGAGTCAGGAATATCTGACAATTCAAAGCTTTGTGCTAAGCTTTTTGAGGTATCCCAAGTGTTTCTATATGCCCCTCAGGAATGTTACAGTCTAGCTGGGGAAACAAGACCTGCACATACATAAAATTAAATAGCTTCATATACACACCTGTCTTCACTAGCTTGATGTCTACCTGACATGTTGCCTAGGATTCTAGTGTTTCTATCCAATTTTGATAAGGAGGTAACAGAACAAACTGTTAAGTTTTAGGAGATATTTAGACCTAATAGGTACTAAAATTGCAATAAGATCTGCAATCTATGTCTAAATGTAGAAATTAATTATTTAACTGGACTTACTTTATTTTTAATGTAGGTTATTGATTGGTAAGTCCCTCAATAAAATCAATATGGTTACAGAGGTAGCACAGTCTTATGGTCAACACACAGCTTCAATTTCTCACTCATAGCAATAAAAAGTGGATAAATAAGCGTTACGTGCCAAAACAAAAATAGACACACACACACACACACACACACACACACACACACACACACACACAAGAAGTATTTCCAGATATCCTTTTTTATTTTTTTTTTACTTTTTGTTATACCATTTTAACCATTTTCAGTCATACAGTTCGGTGGCATAAGTGCCTTTACAATGTTGTACCATCGTCACCACCCTCCTTCTCCAGAAATTTTTCATCATCCCAAACTGAAACTCTGTACTCAGTAAATGATAACTTTTCATTCCTCCCACCCTCCAGCCCCTTGCAACCACAATTCTGCTTTGTCTCTGTGAACTGGTCTATTCTAGCGACTTCATGTAAGTGGAACCTACAGTATTTGTCCTTTTGTTCCTGGGTTTATTTCACTTAAAATATGTCCTCAGATTTCATCCATATTGTAGCATGTATCAGAATTTCATTCCTCTTTAAGCTTAATTAATATTTCACTACATGCATATACATTGCAGAAACATTTTGTTTATTCATCAGCCTGTGGATGGACATTAGATTCCACCTTTCGGCTCTCGTGAATCTACGAGCAGTGATGTACAGGCGTGTATTTGAATCCCTGCTTTCAACTATTTGAGGTATACACTAGTACTGCATGCTGGATCCTATGGTAATTCTGTGTTTAAAGTTTTGAGGAAATGCCAAACTCTTTTCTGCAGTGATTGCACCATTTTAGGTCCCTACTAGCAATGCACAAGTGTTCCAATTTCTCCACATTCTTGCCAACAATTTTTATTTCCCATTCTTTTTTTTTAATAATAGCCATCCTTTTGGATGTAAAGTGGTATCTCATTGTGGTTTGGATTTGCATTTCCTTTACTTATTCATTGATTGTATATCATCTTTGGATAAATGTTTATTCAGGTCTTTTGCCCATTTTTTGATCGGGTGGTTTTGTTTTTTTTCTTGTTGTTGAGCTGGAGTCGCTCTTTATATATTCTAAATATTAATACCATAACAGATGTGTGATTTGCAGAACTTATCTTCCATACTGTGAGATGTCTTTTCACACTTTTGCTAATGCCCTTCGATGCACAAAATGTTTAATTTTGATGAAGTCCAATTTCTCTCTTATTTCTTTTGTTACCTATGCTTCTGGTGTCATGTGCAAAAAAAATCATTGCCAAATCCAATGTCATAATGGTTTTCCTCTATGATTTCTTCTAAATTTTTTATAGTTTTTAGTGCTTATGTTAGATCTTTGACCTATTTTGAGTTAATTTTTATATGTAATCTAATGCAAGGATCCAACTTGTTTTTTTATGGAGATATCATTTTCTTAGTATCACTTGCTGAAAAGGTTTTTTCCTCACAAGTGGTAGCTTTTGGAACCCTCACTAAAAGTCATTTGACCATATATATGAGAGTTTATTTCTGGGCTTTCTATTATACCTGTATCATTTTTTACTATTGTCTATGTACCCAGAAACTACATATGGTGGTGCTATGACCTGTGTACTAGATAACCAAGTGGAAGAATTAGGACCTTTAAAAGGTGCACACCCAGTAAAGTAGTGAGAAGAGGATGTCTGTTTCTTTTTGCTGAGTGTAACACCCAGAATGGGGCCAGCAGATATTTTATGGATTGAGAACAGTAGAGAAGGGACCCTCACTTAAGATAAATGATTTTTTAAGAATCTAGTGAGAGTTGCCAAAGAATCCAATCCTCAGATTGAGGAGTTCAATTTATTGCTCTTCCTACAGTACTTTTTAATTTTCTTCCATGGACAATTATCCATCCAAAAATTACTCATTCTCACTCTTTTTCTACCATTCACTTACTATATTTCTCTGCAGTCATCATACTGATGGATTGTATCTCCAGCGAAAATAAAATACACATTGAAGGAACTACACAAAATTAAAGCAATCCTTACAAGCCTTTATTTCTCTTACCTTCCCCAAATTTCAGTCCATAATTATATTTAATTATAATTAACCATATAAATGTAGAGACAAGAAAGGACCAATTTTATTCAGACTAACACAGCTTATTTCACATAGAATCATCAACGCTATAGTTTGAGAAGAAGATGAATCCCTTGAAGTTCTCTTTTGTAGAGAAAACCTGACCCTTGGAGCATTCATTCATGACCTCTCTGGCTGACCACTCACACCGGGAACTTGGCCTGGTTGGTTGATGCCAGCCAGCACTGACTAAGCTTCTGCTCAAGGTCTTGATGGTTATCCGCAGAATCCTTCTCAATGTCCAAAGCACTTCCTACTGAAATAGTCAGCATTTGTCCGACATGAACAAAGACTTCATCTTTTCCACTTGTTAACAGGCACACACGTTCATAATCATTGTTGACCTTCAAGTCTAACGAGATGCTTTCCTACATTTCAGAAGAATTTCTCCAACATTTCCCATCCAAAGCCATTGTTCAAAGCTCACAGGTGGCTTGGCACTCACCACACTGTGGAATTCTAGATTCCTCAGCTCACTTCCTTCCCTTGAATGCACTCTTGACCCTCCCTAGGCAGAAAGCACCTCAAGGCAGGGATTGTCTTCATCTTTGGCACGATTTCATCCATTGTGCTTGGCCCTAGATGTCTCTGCCCTTACATAAATATTAACTAATAACAAGACAATGACCGTCCTTTCCTCTGGAGGGAAGAGGATGTTTTCTGATATTTACTTTCACCTTCCTCTCGTTTTCATTTACACATTTCAACTGAAACCTTTAATTTTAAAAATAACTGAAAAACATTCATGTGCGGATGAAACCTACTTTTCTGCTCATTGTTGTATTGCCGTAAAGGAAAATTCTAATTTCTACCAAACTCCTGCAGATCATCATCAATGCTACTTTAGACACTTACTGGAAAAACTTACTGGAAAACAAAAACATTAAAAGTGAAATGAAACTTGTTCTAACACAGTCCCCGAGCACTCCATGCATTCTTATAAGCCCTGCACGGAAGCTGGTGCGAGCAGGGTTAAGAGTAAAATTACGACGTGTAGTGTTCATTGTTTTCTAACAACCAAGAAAGGAAAGTAGGTCCAAATTCAGGGAGGAAAATGTGAGCATTGTGAAATGCCACATCTTCTTGCCCCAGGGAGATTTATTTATTGGAAATTTTATTGCGAGGAAAACGCCTAAATAAATTAAGTCCCTAGTTATTATGTCACATGTACCTGCATTGTAGAATATAGCCACAATTTTGCAGTTATATAAACTAAGCTGTCAAGCACTTGTTATTTTAAAGCTGGAACCAGGCAGCCTCCCTGACAGCCCTGTGGTCCCAGCTCCCAGCCTGATTCATGGCCGGTGCTGAGACACAGGAAGTCCATGTCTGCTATAATCTAAACACCGTGAAAATGGAACATAAGAAGCAGTGCAGAAAGGTAAAAATAGGCTAAACCCCCATAACCCAGACAAGAACCATATAACACACATGGAGGAAGGAGGAGGGAAAATCTGAGCCTGTGAGCTACAGCATCAGCATACACACAGTCAGGACCGGCCCCGGAATGTGCAGGCCCCAGTGCCAAATGAAAAAGAAGGTCTCCTTGTTAAAAAATTGTTAAGTAGTTCAATACAGGGACAGCAGAGCATTAGACCAGGTGTGAGGAGCAGCCTCCCAAAGTACTCCGCGGGGCACACCCCCAGGAAGCTGGCCCTAAAGGTACCTTTTAAACAACTGAATAGCTAGAAAGCAATGAAATGAAATGCCATTGCCTCAGATAGAATGAAGCAATGCTCCTCATCTGTATTTTTCTGTAACAGCATCATGCATTTAACACGTAAATGCATAATGATATGCATTCTATACATTTTAAAGTTTTTTTTTTTAAAGTGTGTGGTTGTATAGCAAATGCTTACAGTCGGTATAATTCTTTCTTTATTTGTCTGCTCAGACACAGTAATCTGAATTGTTCATCAATTCAACAGCTATAAAATCTGAACTTATTGTTTAGCTGGGAATTAAGACAGTGTTCATTGCTCCAGGAACAGCCATGGGGAAAAAGGAATATTTAAAATACACTGTTATAAATCCATTTGATTGTTTGTTTGTTTTGGTGGGGGGAGTTTGACCCCTACCCTGAATAAAGCTAAAATATGATTTATTTCTTGTAACGAAAAAAGTGTATATTTAATTAACTATACTTCTCATTTAAGAGTAAATTACACTTTCACTATCCCTGTGTAGAAACAAAGGGACAAAACTTTGTCTTCAATCAAAGGCAAAAATCTGCCAAAGTGACGAACAAGAGATCACAGCGCAGCAATTTGAGCAGCATATGATCCTCAAAACACATTTCTTTTTAGCAAAAGGTGAATATTTGGCGGGACACCCTGAACCATTGCCTCCAAGGCCCTCTATTCAGCTCAGCTAAGCTCAGAGCAGAGAGATGAGGGCGCCCTCAGAAAGAGCATTGGAACAGAAACATTTTCTGCCATAATTTGCCTGCACCAGAGGCCCTGTCAACAGGCAGTGGTAAGCCATTCTATTTAAACTGAAGTAATTAAATCTCTCTGCTCTCATAAAGGTGAAATAAAATAAAAATACAGCTGCCTGCTGCTGGTCAATGGGATTACACTGAATAGAGTTAAATTTTAATTTCATAGTACAAGTATTAAATTATTACCCTCTAAGCTGACTGCCAATTCTGCATGAAATCTCAAAACATTTTAATAATTCATCTTTTGTTTAGGATGGAAAGAGACTTAGAAATAGCACACGTGTTATGATTTGGAAGGAGATTTTATGTGCAATTAGGCTCTGAGAACCACAACAGCATAACCAAATTCAGGTTCCCTAATTGGACCAAGAGGAAACTATCATTTCTGAAAAGATTTGGGGCCTTAAACTTTGTTCTACTTTTCTGAAGCACTTGGAATTATTTTGATAGTGTGTGCTTATTTTCAAGATTTCAATTTAATTGTAAAGCTGTGCATCTTATAGATGTGCATCTCCACTCATACGTGAGATTATTAATGATCAGCTTCTTTCATTACATTGTGAAACTGTCAAGGAAATTGTCATTTGTAAGTGATTCCATGTGACAGTTTTTAAAAACCTGTTTTTCCATATGAACTTTACAGAACCCCTCTCTGTGCCAAGGCTCAGAGCCAGATAAGTATCAATAGGGAAATTATTTCTGCACAACCCATCAATAAATAGCTGAATATTTGGAAAAAGTCATTTTTGAAATATTAATAAAAGCCTCCTAGGTGCTTACTGATGGGGATTGAGTCTCAAAAGAGACTTAAATATATCTCATAATTTTTACTTATCGCCATCTAACCAGTGAAATCAAAATGTTTAATAACTTTCAATGAAAAAAGTAGAAAAAATTTGCTTTAGTTTATTCTAATCAATATTTTATATCTTGCAAGGCACTATGACTGCTGTGTTCAAAATCAATGATTCAATACATCCTTGTACTTCAATTGATTTGCTGCTCTCAGACATTCCGCATAGCTATTAATGTAAAGTGGAATTAAAATGGAATGTTGTACAGTCAGATTTGAATAATCTATACATAGTTTATCCCACAGCCCAGTGTATCTGAAAAGACCACTCAGGGAGTGAGTCAGCCTGACACCCTCCTCATGCTATTGACTTGTTGAATTCCAAATTCTTTAATCTGAATAAAAATAGCATTTCAAACTGACTCACATTGGAGAGTTCCAGCTGCATCCAAATCAATAATTCCTTAGAGACAGAAGAATGCACATTCACTAGATAGGGCACTGTACAAAAAGCAAAAGTGAATACTATATATACATCTATAAACAGGCCAAGAATAAAAATCCAGGTGACCAGAATTGGATTTATAGAATCTGTGTAATTAGGTAAGAAGAAAGTATAGTAAGTATTGGGAGTGTGGGTGATAGGTGAAACTTAGTAAACCAGTTCAGAATAAAATGACCTCAACTACATAATGAATTTACTCAGTAGAGTTTTAAATTGTCAAGCAAGGAACAATAACCTGTGCTTATTTCAACCTTTCAAACCGTGTCTCAACAGAAGCTTCCATTTTTCATATGTTCATTTTAATCATTTCTTATTTATAAGATTTTGTCTGTATTATCTTCATTGTCTTTGATTTGAGGAAATTCAAGGGTGAAATATAGAATGGTCATAACCCTAAATCTAGCTTAGATTCCTGAATTCCCTAGAACACACCATGTCCATTCTTCAGTACCTCACAATAAAATGGGGCCCACGGAATATAAATGCAAACATACATATATATGCATAGGTATGTATCTGTTAATGAGTCCAATCTGTATCTCTAAATCTACATAGACGTATGTGTATGTAGACATATGTACTTATGATATACTGTAAATATATATTCATTCAGTGTCCACTGAGTCAACAAATTTTACAATAACAGATACAGGAGAAACTTTGAGGAGACTTTGATCCCTACTCCCATCTATAAGTAGGTCTTTTCAAAGGAGATGTTGACATTGGAAAAATATTAGTAATTGTCAAAGCTGGATGATGTACTGGGGCTTACTTGATCTATTCTTTACACAAATGGGCATGTTTTAAAATGTTAATAAAATGTTAAATATAAGAAATGGCTGACTTTGTTGTTATTTTGGTTTTCTATTTGTTTTGTTTTGTTCTGTTTTGCTTTCACTAATAATTTTCCTCATTCAAAATAAAAAATCAGTTTCCATTGCATACAGATGATCCCTGGCATACAATTTAATGATAATGTGGGAATCGATGAGGTTGATGTAATTTAGACTGACATCACTAATTCACTCTGCAAAATATTTTGTTGTCACGGCATTGTGATGTGACTGTTCCACGCACCAATATTATTTGAGAACAACTGTATATTGCAGTTCTTTGACCAAGTTTTATCTAATCGAAGATGTTATCAACTAACCATAAGACACACCATTACTTTATGAATCACAAAGAAAGAACTCTGCCAATTAAACTATTGTCAATGCACTCTCATCCCTTTATGTTTTATTTTACTTTACTCTTATTTTGTTAAAAGCTCTTTTAGAATTATTTAGACATCATGTTTATCATACAACACTCAGACAAACATAAAAATTAAAGTGTAAACAAAATAAATTGGTAAAAATATTCCTAGGCGTTGTTTACCTCCTAGTGTGATTGGGAGTTGTTGGAGTCCGCGGTCCCACAAGCGGTGTCTCCACTACCCCATGAAGAGCGCTGACGGCGCCGTGTTTCGTGGGAGAGCTCCTCTGGCTCCTCCAGGGTCTCCGGGGTTTTCCTCCCAGCTGGCGATACTCATTCTACAAATTTGCCTGTATCGATCTGTGGGTATGCTCTACACAATAGTAGTATTTTTCCCTAGCTTTTTGTGTTGAAAAGTTGAAAGCCTACGGAAAGTTCAAAGAATTATGCAATGAATACCTGTAAATCCTGATATGTTGCATAAATCGCACAGTTGATTTATCTTTCTCTCTCCATTTGGACTTTGATGGGCCATTTGAGAGATAAATTAGAGACATCATGACACGCCACTCCTAAATATTTTAGTGTGCTTCTCTTACGATAAGAATGCATGACATTGGCTTTGTTGGAAAGTCCAGGCCTGTCTTCTTGTAGATGTTTCACATTATGGATTTTTCTGAAGGTTTCCTCACAATTATATTCAGGTTAAACATTTTGTTGGAAAGTCCAGGCCTGTCTTCTTGTAGATGTTTCACATTATGGATTTTTCTGAAGGTTTCCTCACAATTATATTCAGGTTAAACATTTTTGGTAAAATGCTACATACTTAATGTTACATGTCTGATTATATCATATCAGGAGGCAAAGAGTGTCAGTTTACATCACTATTGGGGTTGATCAGCTTAACTGATTGATCAGGTCACTACTATATCCTCATTATAAAAGTAATATTTCCCTTAAAAATTAATAGCTGTCTGTTGAGACATACTCTAAGACATTGTCAATATCCTATTCCCTCAATAACCTATTGCATAATAGTTTTAATATTCACTAATATCTCTGTATAAGTCAATTATTATGTTAGAAGTTAGAAACTATTCTGCAAGTGTTGAATGCTGGTTCTTTCTTGATCTTGTCCAAAAATATCAACATAGGTATGTACTCAACAATCAGGATTCACCTTACTTCCCATAGCATTTAAATGATATACTTCAACAGAATCATTCAGAGGTTTCCATTGTCCAGTCAGTCCATCAAGAAAAATAAAACAAGTCTGTACTTTCACAGGTGATGACAACTACCATATGGCAAAGATGTCATCAACTATTAGAAGTGTCCTCATTGCGGGGATAGTTCAGAGTGATAAAAGAAAGAGAATTCACCTCAGAATGAATGAAATAAGACAACTCTGATTTTAGCCAACCAGTACTACATGCGTTTCTAAACACTTTTGGAAATGTCACAAAAGGTAAGTCGCAAAAGAAGAGATGAAATAGCGAATTAATACATTAAATGAGTTATTGAATGAGTGACTTCATGAGGGATGGAATGTGTGCTCAGATAAGTGTATGTGTGATATAAGTCAAATATGTTTGTTACAGAAATTCAATCATAAGAATGATTTGAGAATTTAATACATGCTCTACGGAAGGCTTCCCAGGAAGTCAACACCTAGGCAGGGATTAGCATGCAGGAAGTTTACTAGGAAGAGCTTTGGGGATTAACACTTTAGGGGAAGGAATGATGCCCCTGGATATTAGGTGGCTTTGCAGTCACAGCAAAGACCTCAACAGACGCCTCTGGTTGCTCTGAAACTGGTATGGTCCTTCAGAATTGCCCCGAGTTGAAAGTAGGGTATTAGTCCCTGCCTTGACTGATCATTGAATGCAGATAACCCCCTGGGAGGGGGCATGACCTTGGTTGGAAAAGGTAGCTTTCTCCTGCCAAGGGCAATTCCTAGAACGATCTGACAGCTAAGGGAAAGAGGGTCTAGGTGGCACATCACTAAATTGACTTCACTATATTTGTATATTACAGGCACAAGCATTTATGGAATAAGTAGATTTGAAGTGAATATTCACATATATAATAGGACTTACATGTAATAGACTGTAGATTATTTGATTTTGTCAAGTTTATATTATTTCAAAAAATATAACAAGTGAAACTATACTACATAAAATCAAGCTTAAAGATTTTACCCAATAGTTTTGATGCACATTATAAAATATGGATAATGTCATTTCTATGATGGATAAATGAACATACCACATACTAACTACTATGGTGAATATGTAACAGAAAAGTCTTTATACTTACTTGGCTATTAATTAATTTCCTTCAAGTTTGAACTTCTAGTTTCTGGATTGTCTGTTTGTTTGATGGATTTGTCCATCAGATCTCTCGTACAGGATGGATTTATTAATAATAGCTATTATGAAGCCTTGTAACCTACAATGGACATATTTTAAAACCAATTTTTGGGTAATTTTGGTTTACTAATTCTCATCTACAATGAGAACACAAATGTTCAAAGGTAAATTAAGCTACAGGTATAGACAGTTTCCAGTTTTATTTGGTCATCCTTAGAATATTCATTTATATAATAAGCCTTTTCTTCAAATATACTATGGGCAGATGCAAGGGAGTGAATATACAGTAAGGACTAAGTTTAAAGAGACTGAGTTTGACAAATGAAACAATTAAAAAAAGTTGTATCAGTACCATGGCAACAGGCAATGGTCTGTAGAAACACAAAAAGGATCAATGCCAGCCTAGAGGCTGCAAGAAGGCTTCCCAAGGTGTCAGCATCTTCACTGCACCTGGAAAGAGGGCAGGACTTAGCCTTACAAAGAAGTGGGGAGGGAGACAGAGAAAAGATCTTATGCAGATAATAGGTATTTATTAAGCATTCATTATACATCAGACACCCAACCAAGTCCTATGTGTCTCCTATCATTAATCATCAAAACAACTCTGCTCACCATACCCTATGACTACCTTCATGTTATAGATGAAGTTGGTGAGACTTAGAGAAGGTAAGGAATGAGCCCGCAGGGTCACAAGAGTAAGTAGCAGAGCTGGGGTTTGCACCTGGAGGGAGGTAAAGAGATACAAAACAGCACCGCATTAAGAGAACTGTCAGCTTTTGAAGTCTGGTGGCACAGAAAGAATGTGAGATCAGGAAATGAAATTCAGGAGTTCATCTGAAGCCAAATCCTGAACAATCTGTATGTGGAGTAAATCACCTTGAACAACCTGAGAGAAGAGTGACAAGACGTGAGTTGTATTTGAGAAAGATTCTCTGATATCACTGTGATGAAAACATCAAGGCAGTGAGGAGGTTATTGCAGAATTCTAAGCTGCTGCAAACAATGAGTTTTGGAACAAAGCAGGGGCAGAGGTAAAGAGAGGGTAGGCAGATTTTAAAAATTTATTAAGTTGTGAAATCAGCAACACCTAGTATCCAGTTAGCAAAAGAGAGCAAGTTAAAGAACAGACTTTACTACTGGACCCCCAGGTTTCCGTCTTCGGAATCGGATGGAACCACCAGATGACCCAAATCCCAAAAGCATTTGCAAGGAAAATGATTCTTAAATTTTTTAAATATTACATCCTGAAAATAATGGTATTTTGCCTGGAATATCAATGTTATTATTTCTTTTAATTTTTTTGGTTTTTTTTTTTTGAAACAGACCTCCCCATGCCCCCCAACATTACATCTGCTAATCATAATGCCCCTTTTACCCTCTTATCCTTCCCTTCCCACCCATCTTCCCCAGTCCCTTTCCCTTTGGTAACTATTAGTCCGTTCTTGGGTTCTGTGACTCTGCTGCTGTTTTGTTCCTTCAGTTATTTTCTTTGTTCTTATACTCCACATATGAGTGAAATCATTTGATACTTGTCTTTTTTGGCTTGGCTTATTTCACTGAGCATAATACCCTCTAACTCCATCCATGTTGTTGCAAATGGTAGGATTTGTTATCTTCTTATGGCTGAATAATATTCCATTGTGTATATGTACCACATCTTCTTTATCCATTCATCTACTGATGGACACTTAGGTTGCTTCCATTTCTTGGCTATTGTAAATAGTGCTGCAATAAACATAGGGGTGCATATGTCTTTTTGAAACTGGGCTGCTGCATTCTTGGGGTAAATTCCTAGGAGTGGGATTCCTGGGTCAAATGGTATTTCTATTTTGAGTTTTATGAGGAACTTCCATACTGCTTTCCACAATGGTTGAACTAATTTGCATTCCCACCAGCAGTGAAGGAGGGTTCCCTTTTCTCCACATCCTCGCCAACATTTGTTGTTGTTTGTGTTTTGGATGTTGGCCATCCTCACTGGTGTGAGGTGATATCTCATTGTGGTTTTAATCTGCATTTCTCTGATGATTAGTGATGTGGAGCATCTTTTCATGTGCCTGTTGGCCATCTGAATTTCTTCTTTGGAGAAGTGTCTATACATGTCCTCTACCATTTCTTAATTGGATTATTTGCTTTTTGTTTGTTGAGGTGCGTGAGTTCTTTATATATTTTGGATGTCAACCCCTTATTGGATACGTCACTTATGAATATATTCTCCCATACTGTAGGATGTCTTTTTGTTCTACTCATAGTGTCCTTTGCAGTACAGAAGCTTTTCAGCTTGATATAGTCCCACTTGTTCATTTTTGCTTTTGTTTCCCTTGCCCAGGGAGATATGTTCATAAAAAAATCGCTCATGTTTATGTCCAAGAAATTTTTGCCTATGTTTTTTTCTAAGAGTTTTATCGTTCCATGACGTACATTCAGGTCTTTGATCCACCTTGAGTTTACCTTTGTGTATGGGGTTAGACAGTAGTCCAGTTTCATTCTCTTACATGTAGCTGTCCAGTTTTTCCAACACCAGCTGCTGGAGAGGCTGTCATCTCCCCATTGTATATCCAAGGCTCCTTTATCAAATATTAATTGATTGTATATGTTTGGGTTAATGTTTGGATTTTCTATTCTGTTCCACTGGTCTGTGGGTCTGTTTTTATGCCAATACCAAATTGTCTTGATTACTGTGGCTTTGTAGTAGAGCTTGAAGTCAGGGAGCGTAATTCCCTCTGTTTGATTCCTCCTTCTCAGGATTGCTTTGGCTATTCGGGGTCTTTTCTGGTTCCATATGAATTTTAGAATTCTTTGTTCCAGTTCATTGAAGAAAGCTGTTGGTATTTTGATAGGGATTGTGTTGAATCTGTAGATTGCTTTAGGTAGTACAGCCATTTTGACAATATTTATTCTTCCTAGCCAAGAGCATGGGATGAATTTCCATTTGTTAGTGTCCTCTTTAATTTCTCTTAGAAAGGTCTTGTCGTTTTCAGAGTACAGGTCTTTCACTTCCTTCGTTAGGTTTATTCCTAGGTATTTTATTCTTTTTGATGCAATTGTGAATGGAATTGTTTTTCTGATTTCTCTTTCTGTTAGTTCATCATTAGTGTGTAGGAAAGCAACAGATTTCTGTGTGTTAATTTTGTATTCTGCAACTTTGCTGAATTTAGATATTAGTTATAGTAGTTTTGGAGTGGAGTCTTTAGGGTTCTTTATGTACAGTATCATTTCATCTGCAAATAGTGACAATTTAACTTCTTCTTTACCAATCTGGATGCCTTGTATGTCTTTGTTTTCTCTGATTGCCGTGGCAAGGACCTCCAGTACTATGTTGAATAACAGTGGAGAGAATGGGAATCCCTGTCTTGTTCCTGATCTTAGATGAAAAGCTTTCAGCTTCTTGCTGTTAAGTATGGTGTGATGTTAGCTGTGGGTTTGTCATATATGATGTTGAGGTACTTGCCCTCTATACCCATTTTGTTGAGAGTTTTAATCATGAATGGATGCTGAATTTTGTCAAATGCTTTTTCAGCATCTATGGAGATGATCATGTGGTTTTTGTTCTTCTTTTTGATGTGATGGATGATGTTGATGGATTTTCGAATGTTGTACCATCCTTGCATCCCTGGGATGAATGCCACTTGATCATGGTGTATGATCCTCTTGATGTATTTTTGAATTCGGTTTGCTAATATTTTGTTGAGTATTTTTGCATCTACGCTCATCAGGGATAATGGTCTGTAATTCACTTTTTTGGTGAGGTTTTGCTCGGATTTGGTATTAGAGGATGCTGGCTTCATAGAATGAGTTTGGAAGTATTCCATCCTTTTCTATTTTTTGGAAAACTTTAAGGAGAATGGGTGTTATTTCTTCTCTATATGTCTGGTGGAATTCAGAGGTGAATCCATCTGGTCCAGGGGTTTTGTTCTTGGGTAGTTTTTCTTATTACCAATTCAATTTCATTGGTGGTGATTGGTCTGTTTAGTTTTTCTCTTTCTTGCTTGGTCATTCTTGGAAGGTTGTATTTTTCTAAGAAGTTGCCCATTTCTTGTAGGTTTTCCAGCTTGTTAGCACATAGATTCTCATAATATTCTCTTATAATTCTTTGTATTTCTGTCGGGTCCCTCGTTATTTTTCCTTTCTCATTTCTGATTCTGTTTATGTGTGTAGATTCTCTTTTTCTCTTAATGAGTCTGCCTAGGGGTTTATCTATTTTATTTATTTTTTCAAAGAACCAACTCTTGGTTTCATTGATTTTTTTCTATTGTTTTATTCTTCTCAATTTTATTTATTTCTTCTCTGATCTGTATTATGTCCCTCCTTCTGGTGACTTTGGGCCTCATTTGTTCTTCTATTTCCAATTTAAGTAATTGTGTCTTTAGACTATTCATTTGGGAATGTTCTTCCTTCTTTAAATAGGCCTGGATTGCAATATACTTTCCTCTTAGAACTGCCTTTGCTGCGTCCCACAGAAGTTGTAGCTTTGTGTTGTTGTTGTCATTAGTCTCCATTTATTCTTTGATTTCTCTTTTGATTTGGTCATTGACCCATTGATTAATTAGGAGAATGTTGTTAAGTCTCCATGTATTTGTGAGCCTTTTTGATTTCTTTCTAAAATTTATTTCTAGTTTTATACCTTTGTGATCTGAGAAGTTGGTTGGTAGAATTTCATATTTTTGAATTTATTGAGTTTCTTTTTGTGGCCTAGTATGTGGTCTATTCTGGAAAATGTTCCATGTGCACTTGAGAAGAATGTGTATCCTGTTTCTTTTGGGTGTAGAATTCTGTAGATGTCTGTTAGGTCCATCTGTTCTAGTGTGTTGTTCAGTGCCTCTGTGTGTTCTGTCCAGTTGATCTGTCCTTGGAATGAGTGGTGTGTTGAAGTTTCCTAAAATGAATTCATTGCTGTCTATTTCCTCCTTTAATTCTGTTAGTATTTGTTTCACATATGTCGGCGCTCCTGTGTTGGGTGGATATATATTTATAATGGTTATATCTTCTTGTTGGACTGACCCTTTTGTTATTATGTAATGTCCTTCTTTATGTATTGGTACTCTCTTCGTTTTGAAGTCTATTTTGTGCGATACAAGTACTGCAACACCTGCTTTTTTCTCCTTGTTGTTTGCATGAAATATCTTTTTCCATCCCTTCACTTTTAGTCTGTGCATGTCTTTGGGTTTAAAGTGAGTCTCTTGAAGGCAGCATATAGATGGGTCTTGTTTTTTTATCCACTCAGTGACGCTATGCCTTTTCATGGGTACATTCAGTCCATTCACATTTAGGGTGATTATGGATATGTATGTACTTATTGGCATTGCAGGCTTCCTGGTTTTGTGGTTACCAAAGTTCAAGGTTAACTTCCCTACTATCTAAAAGTCTAACAACTCACTTAATATGCTATTACAAACACAATCTAAAGGTTCTTTGTTTGTTTGTTTGTTTCCTTCCTCCTTTTTCTTCCTCCTCCATTCTTTATAAATTAGGTAGCATATTTTGTACTTTTTGTCTATCCCTTGATTGACTTTGGCTATAGTTAATTTAATTTTACATTTTCTTAGTAATTAGCTGTTCTATTTTCTTTACTGTGGTTTTATTACCTCTGGTGACAGCTATTAAACCATAGGAATACTTCCATCTATAGTAGTCCCTCCAAAATACACTGTAGAGATGGTTTATGGGAGGCAAATTCTCTCAGCTTTTGCTTATCTGGGAATTGTTTAATCTCTCCTTCCAATTTAAATGATAATCTTGCCAGATAAAGTAATCTTGGTTCAAGGCCCTTCTGCTTCATTGCATTAAATACATCATGCCACTCCCTTCTGGCCTGTAAGGTTTCTGCTGAGAAGTCTGATGATAGCCTGATGGGCTTTCCTTTGTATGTGATCTTATTTGTCTCCCTGTCTGCTTTTAATAGTCTGTCCTTATCCTTCATCTTTGCCATTTTAATTACTATATGTCTTTGTGTTGTCTTCCTTGGGTCCCTTGTGTTGGGAGATCCGTGCATCTCCATGGCCTGAGAGACTATCTCCTTCCCCAGATTGGGGAAGTTTTCAGCAATCACCTCCTCAAAGACACTTTCTATCCCTTTTTCTCTCTCTTCTTCTTCTGGTACCCATATAATGTGAATATTGTTCCATTTGGATTGGTCACACAGTTCTCTCAATATTCTTTCATTCTTAGAGATCCTTTTTTCTCTCAGTGCCTCAGCTCCTTTGTATTCCTCTTCTCTAGTTTCTATTTCACTTATCGTCTCCTCTACCGTATCCAATCTGCTTTTAATACTGTCCATTGTGTTCTTCAATGATTGGATCTCCGACAGGAATTCATTCCTGAGTTCTTGAATATCTTTCCGTACCTCCATGAGCATGTTCATGACTTTTATTTTGAAATCCCTTTCAGGGAGAGTCATAAGGTCCATATCGTTTAAATCTTTCTCAGGAGTTGTATTCATAATTTTACTCTGGACCAGGCTCCTTTGGCGTTTCATATTTGTGTTTGGTGCCCTCTAGTGCCCAGAACCTCTACTCTCTGGAGCTGCTCAGCCCCTGAAGCAATGTCGGGGATTGTAGGGGAATGGTATTGGTGCCTCGGGGGAGGAAAGGGCTGTTTCCTGGTTCCTGGCTGCTATGCCTGTCTCCACTGCCTGAACCAGTTGGCGGAGCACACAGGTATAAGCCTTCTATGCTTTGCGTTTTTAGTTGCTGTAGACAGATCTTCCCTCTGGCTGGCCTAACACCAGGGTAGGGTTTCCTGGCTTGCAAGCCCGGTGGGGCTGGCCAGGAGAAAGGCACACTAGTCTTCCTGTCACAGAAGGGGTTCTTGGAGCTGTGTAGGCAGCCAGGGAGCTGGAGCACCTGAAGATCATGAAAGCTCCCAACCTGCTGGGCAGAGTGCACCTGGACAATTTTGTCTACCTGTCCTTTCTCCTGAGCAGTAAGCTCTGTGCAATCCTTGCCCTTTTGGCAGGCCTCTTGCTAAGGGCTTCTTTGTTAGGAAGTCTCTCAGACTGCCTGCCTTTCTTTTGTCCCAGAGCAGCTGGATATGGATCCCTGCTTTCACAAGCAGCTGGAATCTTAGTCTCTCCAGGAACTCCGCCTGTCTTAGCTTTCCAAGCTCCTAATTACAAAAGCATCATGCAAGCACCATGAAATGTAGGTTTGTGCTCCCAGAGTAGATCTCCAGAGTTAGGTATTCAGCAGCCCCAGTTCTCCACTCCCTCTCTGCTCCATTCCTGTTCCTCCTGCCGGTGAGCTGGGGTGAGGGAAGGGCTTGGATCCCGCAGGACCCCAGCTTTAGTACGTTACCCTTTTCTGTGAGGGCTGCTCCTGTCTCCAGGTGTAAGCAGTTTGTTGCTGTCCTGTTTCCCGTTGCTGTTTCAAGAGTAGTTGTAGTAGCTTTATTTTCTTATTATATGTGGTTTTAGGAGGAAGCCTCTGTCTCACCTCTCACACCGCCATCTTTAATCCAATCTCCCTATTTCTTATAATTTTTGACATGATTTAAATTTGAGCCCAGGATTTCTGCTTCGATTTCTTTCCATGCTTCAGTGTGCTGCAGACCTTATATTTTTGTGTTCTTTCAATCTTTTCCCCTTTTCTGTAACACATCAAGAGTTGAAAGAATCTTCTCTGATAAAGTCATTCCTTGGGTATTGGTTATCTATTACAGTGAAACAAATTATCCTGAAATCAAAAGCTTACATCATGGTAGACATTTATTACCTTAGTATAGTTTCTCTGAGTCATGAATTTGGGGGCAGCTTACCTAAGTGGTCCAGCTTGGCTTTCCCAATAAGGTTGCTATCAAAATGTTGGCCAGGGCTGCAGTCATGAGGAGGGTCTATTTCCAGGATGGCTAAAGCACGTGGCTGTTGGCCCTGGAAATCTATCCACAGGGCAGCTTGACACAGTATCCTTCTGACAAGGCGGCTGGCTTCCCAGAGCAAGTGATCCAGGAAAACGAGCATGGAGGAAGTGACCAGGCCCGTCATGACCCAGGCTCAGAGGTCACAAGCTGTCATTCCCACCACATTCAGCTGTTTAGAAGGGACTCAGTATGTCCAGTGTTCACTCAAGGGTAAGGAAGCTAATGGACTTCAGTTAATGCTAAAAGATCAATATTGGCTCACGGATTGTAATGTAAGTACCAACACTAGTACAAATATAAGGAAAATTGGGGACAGAGGGGAGAAGTTATGTGGAAACTATACATTTTGTTCAATTTATTTTTGTAAACCTAATACTTCCTTTAAAAATAAGGTCCAAAAATTTTTGAAAAGGAAATTAGAGACACTGGTGAAATGGACAATTGAATTTTGTACAGAAAGTTAATAAATGTCAAATATAAGAAGAAAAAGGAAGGAGGGAAGGAAGGAAGAAAGGAAGGAAGGAAGGAAGAAGGGAGGCAGAGATGGATGGAGTGAGGAATGAATTATTGTTACTTTCAATTTTTTTTTAATTTTTCCCCTTTCTGATCTCTGCACCATGGACACCAGATTGTGATAATTCCCTATTTACATATTTGACCAAAATATTATTTTATAAAACACTCAGGTCTAAAGGAGATTCTAGTAGACCAGAGGGCACTTTCATGACTCACTGCCTTGAATATCTTTCTATCATCCATCACTTCATAATAAAAAAGAATCATACGACTTGGTAGCTAACAAAGCTCTGGATTCAAACTCAATGAATTCAGTTAGTCACATAGTAAGCATTTAGTGTTACTTATCACAAGAGTTTTGCCTTTAAGACTGATATTAAATTGAATAAAAGGATCCAGTTTATATTTTCTAGCCATATCTTTCCCAGGACTTTTTTCATTAATATGGTTCCCATTTAGAAAACCCTCTTTACTTCAAACTAAAGCATTCCATCTCATATCTCCCAGATACTCAATAAAAGCAGTTTGGTTTTTACTCTGCATCGTCCTACTTTCTTAGATAACAGAAAATTGGAAATAAATGTTTTTCCTTACTCAAGGTCAAGGTGGGAAGCAAGTCCAGAGCAGCAGGATCTACATAAGGGAAGCTACTGAATCCAAACCCTGTAAATACTGCACCACAAGGCCACGGAAAGGGTGACCCCAGGACAGCCACCCGCTAGACAGACTGTAGGAAATTAGACAAATTAAGATCATAGTTTGGGAAATAGGATTTTTCAGAACACGGGTACCTGCAATCACATGCTTTGCAGGCAGTTTCCCTCCTGTGATGAAGCAAGGAGCTCAAGCCCCAGCTAAGAGAGGCCACACCAGTGCCCCGCATGAGGTTTTCCATTTCCATTTTCCCGTTTTATTAAGCAACTCTGAATCCACAAATTTAATGATGGATATTATGAGATAAACTACATTAGCTGTATTCTTTTTGTTTCCAATGTCACAGAAACTTCAGATTATCCCCTTTCCATAATAGTCTTGCTTTCACTACCTTATTTATTGTATTTTTGAGAGAGCTTAAACGTTTGAATAAAAAAAGGAGAAAATGAATTTCTGTCTGGTGACACTCAAGATTCTAGGTCCAAAGACAAGTTTTGTTTTGTTTTTTTAGATGGAAGATACTGAAGCTATTAATTGATAATGTCTCTGTCACTCAGAAACCTAATTTGCTTCTATTAACTACTTTCACAATATAAGACACAAAAAGTCCATGTACTCCTTCATCTAAAATACAACTGATTTGATTTCCATCTTTGCATGATGCTTTTTAATACCAGATATGCATCTTCCTTTTCTGGAACACTCAAAGAAGCTTAATAATTCTCTGCAAACTGAGTTGCCAAAGCTGCACCAGAATTTTGATGTTTCCATTAATAAAAGATACATGCCTGCAGGAGGTACAGATTTGTGATCTCAGGATACAGAGTTTAGGGGCGAAGGGAAAGCGGCTCACGTCTGTACAATGATTAAATGTGTGTTCAGAAAGAGGAACTCTAAAGTGGCTCTACAGATCTAACAAGGCCTATCTGGACCTGGGGCTCGCCCCCGCAGGGTGGTTTTGATAGCTTTATCTGTGTCAGATGCTCAGGCCCCTACCCATGCTCGCCTGTCAATATGCCATGGTAGCTTCTGAGCTGGAAGCAGGGATATCATGGGCCACATGAAGAGAAGCCTGAAGGTTGGGGAACCATTTCACTAAGCCCACGCATAGCTTAACCAAAATGCAATGCTGGGAAAAATTCAAATGCCAAGAAAAAAAGTCAAATCTAAAAATAAAATCTGTAACTAGTGAAGAACTAAAACTGCTCAAAAGAAAATCATAAGTAAACATACCTAAGAACCAAATATTGGTATTATATATCTGCCCATTGGGTAGGGTAGGGGAGAGGGCAGCATGAAAATACAGGCCTGAATATGAATGAATAGAATCTGGAGATACTGTGTCGCCATGAAGGTCCATTGTGTTTTGGAGTCATCTAACAAAATCCTGCCGGTTTATACAATCTGGTCTTTCATTGTTTTAATCAATAAATGTTTATTGTGCCTTTTCTATGCATAAGGCACTACGTAGATATTATAAAAGCAAAATAAGAATCCATTGAGCACTGAGTTTCTTTTTTTGCAAGTTAAAATGGCTTTATTTTTGTTCTTACAAAAACACGTGCTAATTATAAATATCTAAAATAAATATACTAAAAAATAAAATTACTGTCTAGAAATAACCATTACTGACATTGTGGGATGTATTATTCCAGCCTTTCAAATATATATATATATATATATATATATATATATATGAAAGCATTATATGTGTGTTTTTATATAAACATACATACGTAACATATTGTTATGCACTTACATATATATGTACCTGTATACATATATGCATGTACGAGCACACCCACACACACACACTCACATAGCATTTGTTTGCTAAAGTGGCATAGCAAAATACATAAAAAATATCAAAATATCAAATGGGTGTCTTAAACAACAGAAATTTATTTTCTCTAGGTTCAGGAGACTGGAAGTTCAAAATTGAGGTGAGGGCAGGTGGTTTCTTTGAGGCCTCTCTTGGCTTGCAAGTGGCCGTCTTCTCACTGTGTCTTCGTGTCCTTTTCTCCATGTATGTACATCCCAAATGTTACTTTGTGTGTCCAGATTTCCTCCTCTTACAAGGATGTCAGTCAGATTGGATCAGCCTAATGGCCTCATTTTAAAGTAACAGTCTCTCTTAAGGTCCTGTTCTCAAATACAGTCACATTCCAAGATTAAGGGGATTAGAGCTTCAAAATATGAATTTAGAGGGGACACAATTCACATATGTCATATGTATATACATACAAAGAGGGGCAGATTTCTATTTCATATGAAAATGAGGTCATGTTAGGCATACCATTTTATAATCTGTTTGTTCATCTCTATCCACTGGCATGTTTTTGTCATATCCAATTAGTATGATTATGTAAAGGACATCATATGAATTTAAAGTAACTTATTCACTAAACAGCTATTAGTGAACACCCACATTATTTATATTTATCAATGTATATAAATCAACCTATGTATCCATCACCTATCCTCTAAATCTGTAATAAATATCCTACTCTGTACATTCATACATTTGGAGCTTTGTTCATTATGAGAAATCCCCAAAAATGGAACTGCTGAATTAAAGGGTATGCACATGATACTTATTTTTAAATTGCTTTTTAGAAACCTTTATTAATTTACCAAAGAAGTTTGGCTACTTTCCAACATCTGATTATCCTATTAGTCTTTCAAAATATGACAGATGGAAAATAGCATTTCAATTTTGTATTTGCCTTTATTTATTATTGAGTCTGAACATCTTTTCAGTTTATTGTCCATTTTAGTTTATTTTTTAAATTCCATGCTATTATCTTTTGCTCAATTTCCAATAAGATGTTCCACTCTTATTGATTTGAAAAAAATATTTATGTGTCAGATTAGTCATTTGCCTGTCATAAACACTGCAATTGTTTTTCATATCTGTGGTTTGATTACTAATACTTGTTTCTAGTAGTTTTCTGCCATTCTGAAATTTTTGCTTTATCTCCCATTTTTATTTAAGGGTTTTGTTATGGTTATTGTCAATCTATGAACATTTTCATTATGACTTTGTAGGTGGCCATGCATAAAAAGGCCTGCCCACCCAGGAAAATTGTTCATATATTTACCAGTTTGCATCTAATAGTCTATGGATTTTTCATATTTTTTTATCTATTTACATTTAAAGTATAACAAATTTTAATATTGTTAATAAAATATGATTAGCTTGTTTTGTAAATCCATAAATAAATTGTCTACATTTCACTAAATGGTTTGATGGGCCATAAAATTTGGGTTATACTACTATGCTTTAATACATACTACTTATGACTTGATGGGTCACATACTACATTTTTATCTATCTTTATCTTCATTACTTTAGCATGAGGGTCTGGTTCTAGTCTAATCTAATTTTAGTACCATGCTATTTGTTTATTGTAATTTCATAATATTTTTCAAATGAGATAGGACAAATTTTTATTTCTTTTTCAAAATTTTCTTATTCTTTCATATTTACTATTCAAGATTAATATAAGAATACTATTGTCAAAAGATAAACTACACCTGGATTGTTTTATTAGTATTGTTTTACATTTATAAATTAAATTTTAGAAATTTATACATTTAAACTATTTAGTCTTACCATCCAGGAAAATAGAGTGCCACTTCTTTTATTCAGCTTTTATTCTATGACATTCAGTGTAGTTTCATAATTATGTATCTTACATGTATTTTATTAAGTTTATTCCTGAATAATTCATAGATCATTTGCTATTGTAAATTACTATTCATCTATTGTATTTTCTAACTGGTATATGGGAAAGCTATTAAGTTTTGGTATATTTACTAAATAAATGACCCCCTATTTGTATTCTTATTAGTTCAAATGATTTTGCAATTGAAAACTTATGTTTTCTCAAATATCAAATATTGTTAGTAACTAATGACAAGTACATTCTAAAGTGAATTCTTTTTATTCTCTCTTTATACCTACTAAGACTTTCAGATCACTGTTGATCAGTAAAAGTGATGGCAGGCATTGGTGTTTTGTTCTCCTTGTTAAGAGGAACTCCTTAAGCATTTAGTATCATATGGTATCTGCTCTTCATTCAGACAAAACATCTTATCACATAACTGTTTCTAGTCTACACAGATATGGTCTATGAAATTTTTATAAGAATGGATTCTGAATTAGATCTAATGTTTGTTTTTAATTTGTCACAACAGCCAGGCATTTTTCTCAAATATATGGGGAATTTGCCAGTATTTATCAGGCCTTACATCTTTGGGCTTACTCAACTCTATTATGTATAATTTTTCTTTTTTCTTTTATCACTTTTAATAATTGATACATACCACAGAACATAAATAATATATATATATGTAAGTCATAAAACATAACTTCAAAAAGAACTCTCAATAAATCTCCACCCAGTCCAGGAATAAGAGTGTTTCCGGTATCTTGTCTACTTATGTACGCAGGTGCTCTGTCTGTGTCCCACCAAACCATCCACTATCCTGAACTGCGCTATATATTATTCTCCAAACACACTCTCTGGGAGAACATGGTAATGACTTTTAGAAATGTTTTATCTATATTCATATGTGAGGATAGTTTACAGTTTTGTTCTCTATGCTGTCTTAGTGATATTTAGAAGTATCAAGCCTCAGGAAATTGAAAAGCTTTCAATATCATCCTAACATCATCATTTGTTCCTTGAAGTCTTGAAAGAACTCATTTTTGAAACCAGTAGTTTGGGTGTAGTTCTTTCATGATTTTCCTCATTCTTTATAGTTTGTATTCTATTCAGGAATGCTTTATTTTGTTGTGGTTTGTTTCTTGGGGGGTGTTTTCTTTTTAACTCTTACAGTTTCACTTTCAGTGATGTGTATTTCACACATAACACACACACACACGCACACACACACACGCACACACACGCAAATACACTGGTCCAAATTTAATTGACGTTTGCCTGTTATGAGTGATGTCTACGCAACCTAATTCCTAATGCTGGAACATGAATTTTCCTTGGGCTTTCTTGTTAGATTTTCTAGCTTTGAATTTCAGTTGTCAATTCTATTAGCATCTTCTTTTTAACTAATTAATGTTTCCTATATTTACAATTTTATTCCTTTTAAATTAACAAATTCTTCTCTTCAGGTTCTGGAGTTGATTCTTATTAGTAAAGACCTGTAACTCCTGGGGAAAAATCCCGGGGCAAAATGCCTTTGAAACTGAACTAAGCTAACGGGAGAAATAAAGTGGAAGAAAGACCATTTATTGCTTGCAAGCGGTCGTCCACTTCAGCTCTCCCGTGTTCTCATTACCTGGCTGCAGAAAAAGGGATCCCTCCCAACCTCTCTGGTCCAGATAAGTCTTCACTGGCCCTTGTAATTTCCTACTGATATGGAGATGGACTACTTCTCTCCACCCCTTGGAAACACCTATTGATATGGAGATGCACTAAGGCCAGGTGAGAGATTCTGGAAATACTGGGTAAACCACAGGCCATTTAGTCAAAAAAAATTGTTATCAAGACCTTTAACAAAAAAGAAAAAAAGGTACAGATGTGCGGGTACAAACGGAATAGAGAAAACCTGCAATCGCACACACAGACTAGGACACTGCTATGCATTTCTAAGTGGCTTCAAATGTTAGTTTTGGTTTCCTCATTGAAGCAATAGACATTTAAAGGGTGTTTAAAAATTATCTTCCAAAGGAAAATGCATTTTTAACCTTTAGTCATGAATTTTTAGCTTTGTTGCAGTGGGCAGAGAATACAGCGTGTGCACTTCTGCTTCAGTTTCTCTGTGTGAAGTTACTTTGCAAAATGTGAAAATTGTCAAGTTCAAGTCCTTGTGGAAAAAATAGCAGTTTGAGTGTTTCAAACTATGTATTGGGAATGTATTCCTGTTTTCCTTATTACCAATTTTTGTAAATGCCTAAAAATATTGAATGACACTTTTTGTAGTGAGCAATTCGTAATGTATATAATTGTCAAATCACTATTGTACACCGAAAAAAACCAGTCTAATATTTTATGTCAACTATACGTCAATAAAATTTTTTTTAAATAAAGTAAAGCACAGACAAAAATAAATTAAAAAATAATGTGTTTTCTTAGTGAAACAAGTTACCTGTATGTTTATTAAATTAATTTAATTGAGTTTATTATCCAGATACTGTGCAACTGATTTTTCAGCTTGTGGTCACAAACCCTTCCTTAGCATATCAAATGGTAGAGTGTCTATAATTGGAAAAAAATATGTTTACCAGAAATTTCATTTGTTTTACTAATAATTCAATTTATTTTGAAATTTCAAATAACACTTAAATAGGTGTGAAATTTTTGTATTTATAAAAAGAGAGCACTGATTTTTAAAACTTTGAGAATTATGACTTAATAATCATTTTCGGCTACTTTATTGGTAAAGTAGAAGATAGTGTGTTTTATCTTCTTACTAGGAGATCTTGTAGTTTCTCATTATATTTATGTTAGGCAGTAAAATAGATATGAGCCGGGTGGAAAGAGAAAAAGGCCAGGAAAGTCCACTAAAAAGACCCAGAGTTAATCAATTAAAGCTCAAAAAGCCAGGAGCAACTGGCCTGGAATGTTTGACTATTCCCCAGATAAAGGATACCTCAGCATAGCCCATGTCTTTATTGTGTTAATCATGCAGGCCCAGCTTATTTTGTTACCTTTACCTATATGCTGTGTTTTTCTCCTTCCGGCCCTAATCAAGTAGTTTGTAACCTAGGCAACTAATCTAGCACACAGGCCCAGCCGTAAACAACACAGTAAAAGGCAGGAAGGATTCCATCTTTAAGATTGTATTTTAATATCCAGGAAGTTAAAAATGTAAGATTCTTAACTTACTCTTTAGCAAACAGACAATAACTCAGCCCACCTTGGGGGCTGGGCAGGCAGCCTGTTTGATATTCTCCCAGACCAAGACTCCAGAGAAATCAGAGCAAGTTCCTTGTGTTAAGTTAATTCTAAGTATTCAAAGACCACTTAACAGGTTTGCACCACCAGGCATTAGTCACATTTCTGAAGAATCCTTAAAAGGGGGAACCTTTCAGGATGCTCCTTTCTGTGAGATGGCCCCCACTTTCTAAGTGTGTAAATTTTTTATCTTAAACTTTCTTTCTCCAAACTTTCAGGGCGCCTCTCCTCGCTGAGGTTGCCTGCTGCATTGTTTTCTCTCTTTAATTTTAAATAGAACTTTTACTCTGCTTCACTACTGTGTCTCTGCCCTTCAGTTCTTTGTTGCGGCGGGACAACGACTGAGGAAATACACAACGCTAGCCCAACATTAATATGAATAATTCCTTTAAATATGATATAACACTTTAGGTTCCTAGTGGTAGTGTGGGCTTATCTGCATTGTAAATAGTATCTTCTATCTTAAGATAACATTTTTTCCTCCCATTTAATGTGTGTTTACTTGAATTCTTTGTCTACTGATATGACTAATATATAGTCACAGAAAATGCTATTTTGCCTCAATTCTTCCTCCTTATTTTGGAATGTGAAATCAATGAGCCCTGAGCAGCTGGCTTATTTTTTTCCTCCTTCCCTGCCCCACTCATGCTTCCATCCTTTTCATACTTGGGTACGTACCACTGCAGAAGGCTCCCGGACGGGGCTGACCTCGCGGCAGCTCCTAAGGCAGCAGTGGCTGTACTTGGAGGAATGTAGAGCTTATGAGAAACCTGGTGCTCAGGAGACAAGACCAGAGAGAGCTGTTCCACGGCTCCGGGACTCTTGTCTTTGAGCACTGTCATAGCATGGCTACTAGGAACATTTTCATTCTTCAGGTTCCCTGGAGAACTTTCCACTTTTGAATTCTGGTTGTGCCAGTATTTTCTTCCTGCTCATCCAGACCTTCTGGTTTTTGAACTTCTACTTTCATTCCATTCACAAGGCCTGAAGGCTGCCATGAGTCCTCCCGTGTATCTTTGGATTTAGAAAAATACCAATCCTTCTGTGACATTTCTTTACATGATGAATGTAGTTTCTTTCCATCAAGGCTTGTAGTAAATAAGTGTGAAGCAGCATCACTTCCTTCTCCCATCTTAGCCTGTAGAGGTATCCAGTTCTCATCCCAAGTATCATCACCTATGGTTACTGGTTCCAGGTATGGCATTCCAGTGGGTATCTCATCCTCATTTTCTTCCTTCAGATTCTTCAGCTCTGGGATGGACCACTTTTGATCTTCTTCGCAGCTCTTATCTTGGATTTTCAAAGAACTGAATTCAGAATCCTTTAATGGCTCCATTGACTCAGATTTAAGGTGATGCAGAGCTTTCTCATTATTAGTATTTTGCAGGGTATATAATTCACTCTCTTTTGATTGTGGACTTATCTCTCGGTCTTCATTAAAATAGTGCTGCTGAGAAGGATAACCCAGTTCTGTCAAGACAATATCCTCTGGCCCTGCACTGTTAGTATAAAAAGCTAAAGGACTGAGTTCTCTGAAACCCTTAGAAGGGACATTTTCTCAGCATACAGTAGCATGGCCCTCTGTTCTCAAGACATGATGGAAATAGATGTCTTCATTTGAGGATGTATCACACAGAAAAATGTTAAGGATTCCATCTATATATTCATCCACTATCCCCACTAATGGCTTCAAACCACACAACTTCTGGAACTGCAGAATAGCTCTTAGTGTCCAGTGCTCCTCTACTGGTCTCACCCAAGCCAAAGAACAAGGGATAGCCTGAGCTGGAAGCTTTGTGTAGCAGCACTTGAGGAACCTCAGAGAGTTCTTCAGAACAGTTCCAATATTTCCAAAGTCTGGGTAGAACACCTCAACTGCCTGTTTCCCAAGGACTTGAGGGATGATGACCCAATACCACCACTCATCCTCAGAAATCCTTACACAACAGAGATGCCCTGGCTGGATGAAATATTCCGGCATGGTGTATCGGTCAGAAACCATCTGATTAGAATAACAGCGCTGCACTTCAATCATCATGTCTTCAAGTAACTCTGATGAATTCCTACTATAGATTCGGATGTAGAATTGACTGGGAGAGATGATATACTCCACAAAGACTCCCACGAGGGTACTGGTATCTAATGGTGGCAGTCTGAATAATCTCTTGTCCCATACAGCATGTGGCACAATATCGTGATTTTCCGTTGCCAGATTGAGCTGTGACTTGTTAATTTCTACTTGCAACTGTAAAGGCTTTGCCACCAAATTAGGCTTCTTGAAAATCTTCTGCTCTGGCTCTTTATGGTTTTTCAAAGGCCAGTCCCATGTGGTCTCCTTTACGGCAGCTGCAGACAGTGAATTTCTAGGGAGACTGGCGATACCTTCTGTTGGCTTTCATTTGCATAGGATAGCATGGTCTAATCCTATATTTTCATATTTCTCTTTCATTTTTATTTGAAGAGCCATGTCTTCAAAGCAGAAAACATCTGAACTTTCTTCTATTAAGATAAAAATCCTTATCTTTTAATAGAGTAATCTATTTTACTTGCACTTATTTTAATAATTGTGTTTCATTCTTCTCATGTTTTTCTTTATTAAAATGTTTTGTTTACTTTCTTGATTTTTCCATATTAATTAGGTCATTCTAAATATTCATTAGGCACCTGTGTGCCTATTCGTATTCTTGCTCAGTTGCCCTTTCCTGTGTAACAGTAGCATGTATGACTATAACAGTAATAGCCAACATTTATTAAAATGTTCCCATAAGATAGGTATAGTCCCAAAAATTTTACATATAATAACATATTTGATACTTATAACATGTGCCATTGTAAGTTATACCACTTATGAGTTGGTGCCATTATTATACTTACTTTAAAGAGGAGAAAACTGATGCATAAAAATGTTCAGAGCCCATCCAAGGTGAGCAGTTCACAAATGGCAGGTCAGGAATCAGAACTGGGCTAACGACAGAGCACTCTGATTTGGAAGTTCTGTTTTTTATTTTTATGCCACTGACTATTTCATTTTTAACCTTATTTGCACTTATATTTAACAACATGAAAATGAAATCAGATTCAGAGTTCATTCTCTTATAATTTCCTTTGCTCTCTTTTCTCCTAGGAATGTTAAGAGTCTGGGGCCAGGTCACCCTACAGACTCTAAAGCCCCATGCTCTGCCCTTTCCACCACACACTGGGCTCATAATAAATAACTGAATAGTCTGTAGGCACATAGTCATCAGATTTGCCTATGTGGTTTTCTGAGATCTCCAACTTCATTGCTTCTATTCAGTTGCTTACTTCCCTGAATATTTTTCATCTTCTATTACTCTGTCTTATTTTCAGGTCACTCTATTTTGTTATAGTTAAAAATGGCATTTGAATCTCAATATATCTCCCATTCCCCTTAATAAGTAACTATGTTTCTTTGCTTGAAGGGTCCCTCTCTTTAGAACATATCCCTTAGATAGGGATCTAAGAAGAGAATATTCAATATTTCAAGTCGTGACATTTTCAGTAAAAATTTGAAAATATTTTTTGTTGTTAAAAAAAGTACCGCGGGAAGTTGTGCTGGAAGATGTAGGCAAATTATTTTTAAACCAATATGCTTATTAAAAAAAGTATAATTTCATTAAAAGAGTGTTACATAGTTTATTAAATAAAACCACATAAATATATCAATGATGCCATAAAAATATCCCTTAAATATGGATTACTCCACAGCTTTAGATAATTCCATTGTATATATAAGGAAACATAGAAGATGGCACAAAATAATGACTTCCTTCAAAGGCAAGAATTGCCTTCTTCAGCCAACAGCCATCCACCCCATGATAAATCTCAGTACACATACCCTGGGCCACCATCCTCACCACTGACTGATACACTCAGTGTGCTACAGCGCACAGCAACACAGTATTCTGTTCTGTTGATTTTCTCCTAGTGCACATTCTTGCCTGTTCTTCTCTTTCCTCTAATGACACATCCTTTATATCATTTTCTAATTGTTTCATATGGGTTTTAGGAACTCCACATTAGCCAGAATATTTTTGTCAACTAGACAAAAACATGGCTCTTTTCAAATTGCATGTTAAGTATCCTGTTTGCGCCTGGTACAAAGAGACAGGCAGGGAAATGCCCTCTTGGCTGGAAGCAGGGAAAAGACTTGAGTACATGTTATAAAAGCAATTATTCTCCTTGCTGTAGAGTATACAGAGAGAAAAGTAGGAAGGCCAAAGAATTACTAAAAAGGAATTTGCTGCTTCAGTGACCATGTTAGATACCTGTTAAGACCTTTTGCTTCCTCTGCTGTTCCTAACTGAATCTCAGCAAAAAGGAGAAATCTAAAGAAATGGTGGGAATTATGTTAGAACCAGGCATTTTCTTCTTCCATGTCACTGTAGCTGTTATTCCCTGGCAGCCTAATTGTAACTAATTAGAATCTACTTAGATACAGAGACAGCATTAAAACCCTTTGCTTTTTTTTTTTTTTCACCCTTGATGGTCACAGCGTGTGCTTATGTTTGGGGAAATTTCATTTCTACAATCACTTTTGAGGTTGAGTTTTATCTGTATGATTTTTCTTCCAAATAATTTGCCGAGATTATGACATTAGGCCATGGACTCTATGAACCACTTTCAGCACTCATGGCCACGTCAATCACTGCATCCACTCAAGATGGCAGAAAGCCCGTCTGTTGGCCAGTAGCTCTAATGGCAGGGTGGCGAGAGCTTATCCATTTCTCCATAATTAGGGCATTTCTCTCTCATCCCCTGCAAGTGTGTATAATTATAAATTAATTTAAAATCCCACTGTGAGAAAAGAAATTCACTGTACTATAAAAGGAAAGACAAAAGCTTCAGGAAGTAGGTCTTGAAAAATATTTTTGGTGTTCCCTGAAAAACTGATTCTCAAAACTAGTTTTTCATTCTGCTGTTCATTTTCCTGGTTGGGAGCTTCATCACTGTATGCTTACATCTGGGGTCAGTGCAAGCGCTATATGCTGCAGCCTTAAGGTTTTGAGGCTTCCTGCAGAATTTACATTAGCAGATCAAGACTATTCTTTGAGGATATAAAACCCATTGAGAGGCGGGCTTTTGAGTGATGCTTAAAGGTGTGGCTTCATGCAGGCCCTGACAGGATGACTTATTATGCTTGACGTTTTTCATTCTCTCTAGATGCCGCACTTGGCCCTTTTAACACTTGCCTTTCTGTTTTCACAATAAAAATGTTATGTGTCAGACTAGGTGAAATAAGACATTTGGGGAAAAGGACCTGGCACACTGAATACTATGGCAGTTGCTCTTTTAATCCCGTTGGCTGGGCTGCTAGTCTATTTACTTACATTACCCAAAACCATGGCTAAATGCATTACCCTGCACGTTTTCAGAGAGATGATATGGGCAAAAACATGCATGTCTGACAACAGCATAACCTCAACCAAGCTTTTGAGGCAATGTTTTGACTTGCTAGACTTACTGTTTCTGTCAGGGAATCAATCTCTTTTGTGAACTTGAGGAAAATGTGCCAGTGTTGCCAAAGCTAAGACAGTGTATATAAGACGCAAACTCCATTCATGACCATTTTTTATTTCGTAAACACTAAAATATCATAGAGAATGAGAAAGAGATAGAGAAACGTTCTGCCATCAGAGAAGAGGTGTTGTATTTGAGACATTTCTCTAAGAATATTCTGATGAATTCATTATAATCCATATGGATATATGAAAAAAATTTTAATTGAATTATTTATTACTTTGGAAAGACTCTTACTCACTTCTGGCATCTTATTTAGAGGATAATAGTGGCAACATTTCACTCTTAGAACATTCCAGACACTGTTCTAAAACACTTTACATCCAGCCGATGAGGTGGCACTACTATTATTATTCCGTTTTCAGAAAAGGAAGTGAGGCACACAAGATTAAGCAATGCGACCAAGGCCTGCCTATGAGGTCATTGGAGCTCAGGCCTTCCCATCTGAGGGCTGCTCTAACTGCTAAGTGTTATGCCAGCCCAGCGGGAACATGGCACGCTCAGCCAGATGCCACATCCTAGTGACCCAAGAACCTGACAGGCAGGAAAGGCTTTGACTAGCACCCTGTAAGAACTCCCCAACGACTTCATGGCCTGGATTTAGTTGTATCTTCTCAAATATTGTGGGAGCATATGATTAAGTTTGCCATTCAAATGAATAACTCCAGCCAGAGAACCTCTAAAGATGCTTCACACCAGCAAGTAATTCCGGAGTTAAAAGCTGCAGAATCTATGATCAACTAAGTTTAGTTCTTAATTTGTGTTATTTAGCAAACAAATAAAAGTAAAAAAAAAGGAATGCTATTGAAATCACTCTCATCATCAAAAGCTTGAAACTATGAGTAAGATATTCTGTCATGAAAATAAGTGGTAAAGAGAATTTTCACATATACTGGGCAGAAAGGCCATAAAACACCAAATCCTGAAAACATTATCATAGCCTTAGATTTTCCACTTTCAAAAAAATACAGAATTCCTACTTCTATTGTTTGAGATTTTAGACATTTGAATTCAGTTCATAAATAGCACTTGACTCTGTATTTTACGAGACTCAAATAAACCTGATCTATTTCTTCCAAATCACTAACAATCAGAAGTCAGCAAACTTTTTCAGTAAAGGGCCAGATGGTAAATGTTTTAGGCTTTGTGGACCATATACTCTTTATCACACCTACTCTGTCATGCAGCACAAAAGCTACCATTAGATGGTATGTCAAAAAATGAGTGGGGCTGTGTCCCAATAAAACTTTATATACAAAATTAGGTGGTTGACCATATTCAGTATACAGGATGTAGTTTGCCAACCCTAGTTCCATTGAAATACCAAGATACTATAGAAGATCATGTATATTTTTATTTCTCTTCTAGGAATAAGAGTAAATCAAATTATTTTTCAGCACAGTAATAAACTCTCAACAAGACCTTTCTGTGAAAAACTCTCAGATTTTACCCAGTGGTATAATAGTTTTGCAATTTCCCTCTAATTTCTATGTAACTACTGTGGATTATATTTCTCGATACTCAGTGGGTAGTCAAACCCAACCAAAGTTCTAGAAAATTGAAGGGTGCTCTCTATCTTGCCCATAGCTACAAGATGCGGACCACTGCTCGTTGCCACGTATGATCCGCGGTGTGGCCCATGAAGCCACCGAACACCAGAGGGCAAAACTAAATCAGCTACCACTTGTGGCCGTCAACACTTCCCCATCCCTTTCATCTGGATGCTCCTTCCCTGGGAACAGTACACCCACTGTGAGAAGCCGAGCCACGTTCTAGGACAAACCAAACTAAACAGATTATTTTAAGCAAGTGTATTTTATTAAATCCTGCCTGGAGAGAGGATGACAGGCATGAGGCGCTGGGCACGTCTGGCGTGGGTGAGCGCTACTCCTTTGTCTCTAAATCAGCCTCAGGTTCCGAGAACCCACTTTCCCTGAAATCCGTGAATGAGTAAGAACTTAATGACTTCTTAATAATGAATGGCTTGGAGATTTTTAAAATAAATTTATTGTACACATCTCTACTCTATGGCTAAGATAAATCTTACTTATAAGTAAAATTCTTCCAGACAACTGAAAAAATTCACAAATGGCTGTTGAAAAAGAATATAGTCACAATGAATATTCCTTTTAAAATAATTGACTGAAGATTTCTCTAGGTATATGTGTTACTAGAGTGATCAGTTGTGAATGTAAACTACTTCAAATATATAAGGTACACAATAAATATGAACATTGGTTCTAAAAGTGACTGACTGACCTTAGAATCATGATGTTTTTCTTTTCTCCCTTGGAGATAAAACGCCATTTTCCTATGGAAAGCTCAGCAAGTGTCTGTTCGTCTAAAATCAAGTCACAGAATTCTTGAAAGAAATTACTTGATTTTGTTAAATTATATAACCAGTACTCTTAGGGCACTAAAAATAATTTTAAAACAAGGATAAATTATGATAATTCTGAACTGGATAGGAAATATGACCTTATTTCACTTGTGATTTTCTCCTGGTGCTGGTTAACTCCAATGTGCCCTCAGATTTGGGGCAGTCCTCACTGGACGATCTCTGCAAAGGCTTAGCTTTTAACACTAAGATCTGCACCTCAGTCCTCCTTGTCTCTTTGCCCAGCTAGGTCAGAGTTACAGCAGAAAACCCATAGGCTTAGGAACCCTGCAAATATACCATGATGCTCCTTAGTCTGTTGGGAATAAAACAAAAATCTGGCAGGAGGTCAGGGGAATTCATTAGCCAGGCAGCACACAAGAGCCAACTTCAGGCAGGGAGAGTGGATTTAGAGCAAAAGGCTAATTACTCCAGGAACTCACTCAATCTCCTGCTAGATTTACTGCTAATTAATTCTCTCCTCTTCATTTTTACTCATTCAGCCAGTGAATCAGGGACTATGACTCACTTTCTGCTTTTCCTCCTATAACTAGCACCAGTTTCTGTGCCATTAGCAAAACGCCATCTTGAGTATCTATTTTCAATGCTCTTGACCTTGATGGAAGGCCTTTTGCAAAAGGACTCAAAGCAATAAGCTACAATCATTTAAAAACAAAAAAATGAGGCCATAATAATGAATAAGGTTTGGAGTTTTTTCTGCTTGTTTCCTCTGCTTCCTTCAAATGAAAGAAATCATTTTTCATGACTCTTACATTTTTCTTATTTCCTGAACAGCTCATGTAGACAAGGCATATTTTTAGGAATAGTGCTGGTCTGGAATGTAAATGCCTGTGAATAACCGCACAGAGGCCATTGCCAGCCTTGGATGGAGAGAGAGAGAAAAGGGAAATTTTCAAATGTTATTATTTATATTTTACAAAGATTTATAAATATGTCTTATTTTAATCAAATATCTACTCCCTTAAGAGGTAAGAAAATAATGCAGGCTTGTGTTATTTGCATCAGTAGTACTTTGAGGGAGCTGCTAATTTATGAAAAATAGAAACTATGGTACAAGTTTGCCAGAATTACAGCAATGTTCCTGTAGCACCAGCTAGGAGTTTTCCATAAATTAAGGGGAAATTAACTGACTGGCTTGTTTCTACAAGTATATTTCATAATGTGTCTTTTGTGTTTCCTATGTGTTCCTAGATGACATAAAACTACTTTTAGCTTCATCGTGATCTGATTTAAGTGAGTTCTCACATACATGAGCTTTTCAATGGAAATAGCAGGGTTTTGAATCTAAGCTGTGTTAAATTCAATTCCCAGAGTCAAAGTCTTTGGGCCAGCACATATCAGTTATGAATCTGGAGTTAGAAGGAATTAGAAAACATATCACAAAATTTTAAAAAATATGTAAAAATACAGAGAGGAAAACAAGAGGATATTTTTCCCCACATCCCTGAGGAACATAGTTTGTACCATTAATTCTTTTTTTAACTGAAATATAGTCGATACACACTATTGTATTGGTTTTAGGTGTACGGCTTAGTGATTCAACAATTACATACTTTACTAAATGCAAATCACATTTACCACCTGTCAACATGTAAGCATATTATAATATTACTGACAATATTCCCTATGCTATACTTTCAACCCAAGACTAATTTATTTTATAGTTGTAACTTTGTGCCCCTTTATCCCCTTCAGCTATCCTTCATCTATTTCACCCATTCCCCCCACCTCTCTCTCCTATGGCAAACACCATTCTATTCTCTATGTTTATGAATCTATTTCTATTTTGTTTGTTCATTTGTTTTGTTTTTTTAGATTCCACATATAAGTGAAACCATATGGTATTTGTCTTTGTCTGATTTATTTCACTTAGCATAATTCTCTCATGGTCTATCTATGTTGTTGAAAATGGCAAGATTTCACTCCTTTTTATGGCTGAGTAATATTCCATTTTATATTTATATCACATCTTTTTTATATATCCATCTATCGATGAACACTTAGGTTGCTTCCATATCTGGATTTTGGAAATAATGCTGCAGTAAACAGGGGTGTATACATCTTTTCAAATTGTGATTTTGTTTTTTTCTGGTAAATTCCCAGAAATTGGGATTTACTGGATTATACAGTATTTCTATTTTTAGTTTTATGACAAACCTCCATACTGCTTTCCATAGCAACTCCTAATTATTCAAAACTGCCTATTGAAACAAGCTCTACAAACTGTCCATGGTGACATCTGTATAAAGTGCGTAAAACCATTCAGGCAGGATGGTATTCTGCAGTTTATAGATTCTTCCCACCCATTCCCTGGACAAGTGACTGAAGACTTGTCACTCTGCCTAAAAATCAAAGCCCAGTGGTGATGGGGGTACATTGTTATGGGTTTGCCACAGGTCATTTGTTTAGGCTTGTCTATTACATAGCAGTTAACTCAACTGAATAAACCCACTTCCTCGATTAAATCTTTGTTTCTTTCACTACCGTGGATATCCTGCTCAACACTTCTCTTCTGGGATCTGGACTATACATTTCTGAAGGAAGTGGATATTTTTTGGAGAGGTAAGTATGGAAATCTTGCAAGGTTTTCTGGGGAATGAGTAATACATAAAATATTAATGGCACCAGCACATTAAGCCAACAGCAACCATAATGATTCACCACCCATTCTACTCTTACGACTACCTAAACAAACCATTTCAGAATCAGTAAGCTAGAACATTGTGACTTTCAAGAAATAATCATAAATAAATATAGTATCATTGAGATATCTGTATATAACACCATAAAGTCTTCAGATTTAGATGATTACATATAGCCTATCTTTAATAACAGAATATCTTCAGATGCTATATAAATTATCTAGAGTTGTCAACCTAATAAGATTTGTAGTGATGGCATGGATGGCATTTTGGAGGCAAATAGATGAAGACACAAATAAGTGTTGTGCCGTCTTGATTGCAACAAATTTAGAAGTGCAAATAGATAATAAACCTATGGATTAGACTAAGGAGCCACCCAGTTCTGGCTTAGTTCATGGGGGACTAGCTGTTATTTATGGATAGGAGGTAGAGGAAGATATGGAGAAGGTCAGCTAATACATCCTAACAATAGAAAGAGACTCAAGAGAAACCAGCTATTAGGAAGGCTTGGAGGGCTTCTGAGGGACTGGAACAATCCTAGGCCACCTCCAAACATTACATCCATGTGGCAAGAAACATTGAGGGATTTACTTCCAGGACTGAGTGGATCCAAAATTTCAGATTATTCAACTATTCATGCCGGAAGCTAAAGGGATCTCAGAATACTTATAGAATATTAGGAACTCAATGCATGATCTGGCTGAGAGATGATGATAATAATAAGTACAGATATTAACAGCTGTAAAAAGCAAAAGTTGAAAAGTAAAGTTGGAAACACAGCATAGATTTCAGTCACTGAAATAAAATTCCATCCAGACTGTTCTGCCCCTAATGAACCTTAACATCAGACACCCAGCTCAAAGTCATAGCTAAGGTCACTTGTAAATATTTACATGGTAGTTATAAGATTACTAAAAACAAATTTAAACAAATTTGTCTTCTTTTGTTGTCTATCCAAAGGAAAGAACATTTATTCAGTTTATTGGATGTAGTTGGAATCCTACATACCAGTAATTCTGTTGCATAAACAAAAGAGTTGATCCTGCTAGTCTCAGAAATTAAGTAGTATAGAAACAAGAGAAATTCTTAACTATATTTTTCTCATATGAAATGGCATTGAAGTTAGATGTGCCTCACCTTGAATCCGTTCTCAACATTTACAAGCTATGGCATCATGCCAACTCTTATTTCTCAAGCTACAATTTCCTCATCTGAAAAGCACATACAGTGATATTTAACTTGTAGTGTTTTTGTAAAGATTAAATAGGATGATGTGTGATATAATTATCACAGATATTCAAAAAAGCACCACAGGCTCTTCACATAATGGGGATGGCTATCATAAAATTGGGGAAGTAAGTTATATTTATATGTCAAAAAGACTTCTATGATTTTACTCAAAATACATTACAGCAGTCCAAGAGGATAAGTTTTTAGAAATTAATTGCAAGCTGCCCTGAGCTTAAATAAAGGATCATTTAAATAAGAGGGAAAAATCATCTTTGTAATAATACAGATTTATGGTGCCATCTTTTCAAGATTAGTAAGAAGAACTAACTGAAATAAGCAGGAGAAAATGTATATATGTGGGGACCTTATTTTTCAAAAAAATGAGGAAATGCAAATATTTGGTTAAACTTTTTTATTTTAAGTGAAAATGTCTCATTATCTCAGTAGTCAGTATGTTAATGAGCACACCTACTGTAAGAAGTCTCTGGAGGTTTTCAGTCACTGCAATTAAAATTGCTTTGTTCTGGATTATGTTAACTCCCTTTTGCCTATACCACCACTTGCCACTACTGTGATTAATTAAGACCTCTTGTGGACACCAGGGACCATAACCCAAACATAGTGTCTTAATAACTACTTAGAAAAATACTAACCAAATATACAAATAAATTCAAAATATTTTCATATACATATATCACCAAATATATAACCAAAATGTGTTCAAAATAATTAGAAAAATGTTAACCAAATACATTCAAAATGTCTATCCTGTATGTTGATCCACATCCTCACACTTTAAAAATAGGTCCCCCCTTTGCAGTTCTAACCCTCATTCTAAGCAAGGCTGCCCTTGCCCGTAGTGGGGTGAGAAGCCATTTCCCCGCTCATGGAATGAGAAACACATTCCCGTGGGAAGATCTTGCTTCCTTCTCTAACCCCCCGACTCATGGTAACTTCGGGACTGCATATTCAAGGCAGCTCCGGAAGCGCTGATGTCACATGTGTAAAGCCATTGCACATGAAACCATCATGGGCCTTTCCTTGCCCAAGTACTGGACCTGAGGGAATGAATATAGGAAGGGAGGAAAGATTAGCACCGTCAGAGGAACTCTTGATCTTGACACACCAAGATCCTGAAGGGAAGAGCAGAGTACAATGCAATATGGCTGGAGGTCCCAGAGAAAACCGCAGCCTATTTCACAATTTAGCCATGGGCCAAAGCCGATCCCGTTGGTGTCCTTCCTTCCTGCAGCCCTCGGAGTGTCCTTTAATTTAGACGCTTGCCTCTGCTTAGGCGAGTGGGGGCTGGTGCAGCCTGTGCCTGCTTCCTTTTACCAGCACTAATCTCACAGCTTGATGCTGAAGCTAATTATTTGACTAGAACTGTAAATCCTAACAGTTACTGTGGAGTTAACATCATTGGAAAAATAGAACCATTTAGCTGCAAGAAATCTGTAACCTAGTCTGTGCTCAGCCTCTAGGCAATAAGAGCCCGCTGACAATTCCAAGTAGTAGCTCCGACCTTCTTACAGAGCTTCAGGTAAGGAGCTTTAAAAGCTTCTCTTTTCAGTGTTTCACTACCTTATTAACAGGAAAACGATCTTACAAAGAAAGATCCTTTTGGTACAATTTAAACCAATTTCCCTTTGTCTGGAGGTCAAGTGAAACCAGGAGAATTGCTTGAGAGAGTACAAACTTCGTTGGCTTACAGAGTCGTTCCAGGTGTTGGGAAGACCCTTACAGGTCATTTAGTTTATCTCCCTTATTTTTCAGCTGGGGATGAAAATGCAGGGTTGCATAGTGGCTTGACCAAATTCACACAGCCAGTTAATCATAGTTCCCCATGTGCTTTGATCATATGCAATATAAATGTCTAAGTCATTAGTTCCTGGAATTACTAGGTTTGCCCAGTAAAGCAGAAAAACTCCAGTATGAGTAGGTTTCTCCAAGAGCCAGATACCTGGTTCAGTCCTGGCCCTGCCACTTACTGTTGTGACTTCGGGTCAGTCATCCCATCTGCCTCACCATGCTGACCTGTAAGATGGTGACGGTGACAGCACCGGCCTTACAGAGTTACGATGAGGATTAAAGGTGCTCACTCAGTAATAATAGCTAACAGGTTTGTACGTGTCCAGCACGATTCAAGTGCTCTAGGGTATTAACTTAATTTCCACAGCAAAATCTTGAGGTGAAGACCATCTTCCAACCATTTTTCAGGTGACTGAGGACCGTAGAAAAGTGCTGGGCACACAGTGAGTGATCAATAAACTTGAGACGCGGCACCAACACCGTCATCATTATCCCTTTAGTTGGTGATTTACATGAGGATTTATATTCAGAAGTTTTCTCAGCAGATCTGTTTGCCCCTATGATGCTTCCAACCTAGAGCAGTTGCCCATCTCAGAAAAAGGAAACATGAAAAAAAAATTTTCATCTGAAGAAAAAAATCTATGGCCCAAAGGAAACCAGGACCAGCATTCCAAGGCCAAAGGAAAATAACACTGGCATTATTTATTCCCTGGCGTTATCTCCATGTTGCTCCCTTTGATTATATGGCTAAGAAAGGGCACAAGAAAAAAGTTGTTTCCCACTTGCTAACGAAAATCACAATTTCTGTATGTTACTATAGTATTAAGATTCACAAAAATGTTACTATAGTATTAAGATTCACAAAACATACAACATTCACACCTATTTGTCTTTTCCAGAAATGCTCCTATGACTCCTGCAGCCCATCAGGATCCCTACCAGCTCAAGCTGGACTTGCACGGCTGGACCCTGCTGCCTGCGCCTCCCAGGGTGGAGTGTCACCGGTGGGGACTGGCTGGGCTGATGGCGCGGGTCAGAGAGATGGGATGTCTAGTCAGACTTCCTAGCCTCCCCGGCCGGCTTTTACTTTGACATACGAGGCTGTAACCCAAAGTGCACAAGAATTAGAGATGTCATTTTATGTCAGTTGTGTGACAGGGTACAACACAAACTAAGAGCAGATATGCCATCATTTGTCTGTCGTGAAAGGGAGATGCCACGGTCGAATTAAACAGCCTCCTTTTCAGATAGGGTTTTTCTTTCCCACTCAAGCTGTTCTTACGGGGGGATTTCTCAAGCAGTTAAAACTTAACTTCTTGCAGGAGAATGGTCCTACTTCCTCCCAAAATGGTAAATGCCGCTTGAATAGGTGGATGCAACTTAGAAACTGTTGGAATCCCAGAAAAAGAGAGACACAAACTCAAATCCAAAATCTGATGCAATTAGTTTCAAAATGGTTACACCTACCTTGCATTTAGTGGGTTGTAATAGAACATAACAACTAAATGTAATCTTTCAAAGAATGACCAGTTTCAAACAATTTGCTCCTATAAAGAGTTAACAGTAAAAATGTATTGGATGACCAGCAGGGTATTAAAAAAAAGAATTCTTACAGAACACATAAATTGTGCAATAATAGATTTTTACATTTATTGAACATGCACTGTCAGGTAAATTACTCCACACTTCATATATGCTATTTCATTCAGCCTTTAAAAAAAAAAAGAGAGAGTATTAGGTTCAGAGAGCTAAGGTATGCTACTACAATCACATAACAAGAAACTGTCACAGCCAGAGTTCAAAATTTTGTTGCTTGATTCTAAAGGTCATGTTCTCCTCTGGTGCTCATTGTTTCAATATAGGGCACACACTCCCCAGAGGCACCTGTTCATAGGTGAGGGGACACGCCAAGCAGAGGCTGAGTGTGCTGCAATTTCCCAACATTTTATTGCAGCCATGGACAAACAGCATTTTAAGCACTTGAAATTTAGAAGTACTATGTCAAACGTATTTTGCAAAATTCCTACCTTCTTAGTTCCAGCCAATATGAAAATTTTTTACTTCCTTGTAAAAGCTGGCAAAGCAAAAAAATATAAATATCTATGTGTAGTGGGCGACTTGAAAAGTTGGTGACTGACTTGCAAAGCTAATGCCAAAATGGACATGTTGACACTTCCACTGTCTTAAAAGTAGATGGAAGATCACAAACTGGAAATTAAATTAAGGGTTTTTTAAGTTTCAGAAAGCAACACTGGTTTGTACCAATCAGGTCAATGTGATAACTGATCAACAAAATATATGTGGACTCTGCTGAGTTTCCCTCCTCACCCCAGGACTGATAACTCAAAAGTACTGAAGATCCAAGGTTTGTGATTTTGGGGTCATACTTAACTTGATATCTTTAAAGTGATGTGATTTTTAAAATAGAGTGTCAAATCAGGATGGACTTGGAAAAAAAACAACAACATAAGTTTTAAGTATCGTGTTGATACCCAGAAGGGTCAGGTGTCTGAACCAGCCTGAGGGAGGTAGAGGTTGATTCTGAGCTGCCACAAGGCACGTCATCAAGGATGCAGGGCAATCACCCCGAGCACCATGGCAGGCAAGACAGAGAGCTGGAGGTGCACTTCCAAGTCCACGAAAGCAGAAGTAACCTTATTCTAAGGACAAAAGTGAATAGGAATCTTAATGTCTTTGGTGCAAAAGGCAAAGATGAATTGCCTCAAGCAATAACTCTATCAAGCTGTTATTCTTGCAGGAAGTTTAAAACAAGTCATGGATTTCTAATGAAAACCAACATTATTTACAGTTACACAAGAGAGGTCTTGGCTAGAATCAATTTAAAAAGATCACACATTAAACTAAAATTTTTTAAATGCTGGATATTTGATCAATCATCAATTTCAGAATCACCTTGAAAGGCAATGTCTATGAAATAAGAGAAAATTTGGTCCTATTCTTGAGATATGAAAAAAAAAGTCTTTCAGTGAAGAGAGAGACACACAAAGCTAAAGAAGAAAAATTATTACTTGCAACACAGTGCCAGCGAATGCAGCTTGAAATGCCCAAGGAACAAAATTGAATTGGCTGAGAGACTTTAGATTCTTAGGGAATAATTTAATGTTATATTTTGGATTTTATTTTTCTAATAATGATTTTATCAACAAGATATGTTCACTGAAAATGCTTTTAGGTTTTGTTTTTAAAATTTTAACAAGAAACATACTTATGTGAGTTACTTGTCAATCTAGTATTATTCACCTGGAGAATATATAGATGTCTACACAAATAGGGAACAATCTACAAGTGGTTTAAACTACATAAGGTTTTGTTTATATCAGGGACATCAAAACCCCATTTTTGCCAGTAATTACTATATCACTCAGCAAGAACACCTCCCTCAAATAGTTTCATTCATGCTATTGTTTGATTTATTCATTAAGGTGGTAAAAATGCTAAGTGTTTTCAAAACAATAAAAAATGCTGGGTGACTATTTGTTCTTCAGAGAATCTGAATTGGAATGGCGATGTCCCTTGGAGGCTCTACTACATGGATCTGTTCCTGTTCAGTCATGAGGAGATGCTGACCAAAATTCTTACACTCACATCTCATTATTTTTCTTTATAAGATAAAGGGAAGACAGTGAAATTTTTTGAAAGAATAACACCTTTGCACATATGTTTGTTGACCCAGAGTCGGCTTGTTAAAGCTGAATATCCCAAATCAAGGCAAACCTACATGTGTCAACTGCCCATGAAAATTGTTACAAGGAAGATAAATTAGATGAGGAAATCTGACCTTGGAGATTATGAAGCATAGGAGACTCTTAATTTGATGCATGGTAAAGGGCCTGTGGTAAAATTAAAAAAAGCATCTTTCATTAATGAAAAGGCTATGAATGCGTGTTTCCCACACACAGAGCAGGGAACCCTGCAGCAGAGACCTCTGTAGGGGCTGTAAAACACCAGTGACCTAAGCGATACAGTAACAAATCTCATCAGCATAGCCCAAAACACCAAGAGGCACAAAAATCAAATGCCCTCGGTGTAGCGTAAGTCAGAAAGCGTGCTGGGTCAAAATGCCTGTCCAAAGGCACTCACCTTCCTTTTGTTGGGGAGGGGCTGGATTTTGTCCTCAGGTCAACATCATGTGACCCCTGCGCTCTGATATGTCTTTTGTTTGGCAGAACTGTGGACATCTCAGCTCAAAATTATGGGCATAATCTGACTTAGAAAGTATAAGAAAATTTTGTATGCCAGTTACGTGAATCAGGGTCCTCAAAACACTTGATGTCAAAATGGGACCAAATGGTTTGGACATTGATCATGTTACTCACAATTAGCCTATGTAACAAGGTATGATTTTCTGAAATTGCAAATGAAATTTGCATTGAAATGCATTGTCTTTTAAAAACTGATATTTAAGGGAATTTTAGTTCAAATCAGCCACTGTTTATCCATTATCCAACAAGAGGAATTGGTTATATTTTACTTTGTCTTCTGAAGGTAAATAACTTGAAACATTATTAGTGTAAGTGAATTCTGTAATAAAATCTTGTGCCATTTCTTTCAAGGAAGAAATTGAAGTGTACATACTGTCACTGAATCAATGTTGAGAGAACTTCCCCTTTGGTCCCCACGGTATTTTTGATAGGCTGCCACCTGAGAATGACAAACTCTAGAATCTGGACTGAAAGAATTCCTAACATGCATTTTATACAATTTACTTCCACCTCACTTCATCCTTCATACTCACAGACATATCTGGAATCTAATTATAAACATGTCTTTCTCAGGTACCTACTTTCTTTCTGTGTTTTATACCTTCATGACTAATTTAGTAATACCAACTTTAAAATATGGTCATAGTTCCATTTAACATAAAAGCTTCAGTTGTTTTTCTTTTTATTTACATGAATTTTATTGACTTCACATGATTTAAAAGAATTGCCATTTTGAGTACCCAGTATGTAAATGTGTATGTGTGTGTGTGTGTGTGTGTGCACTTTTCAGTATCTTATATTGGTATCATCTACCAATCTCCAATTTTATTTGACAGTCATGAAAGGGAGGTGTGGTTTAAAGGTTCATATTGTTTAGTTATTAGTCATTTTAATTTAAACCTTAAATCTTAGGCAAAATGAGCCATAAAAATGATGGCTTAGTGATATAACTGGTTCTATTTACCCAGATGCACAATCACTGCCATACTATCCTGAGTGTCATATTTGACCAAACAGTTCAGTGAAAGTCATCTTATTTTGTGGTTTAGTTGGTGCAATCAATATTGACTTCTCACCACTACTAGGCGGTCCTATTCATGGAGCAGGACTGAGACAAAGTCTCAGATCAGAGCTTCCTGGGGGTATTCTGGGCACTGCACTTTCCTTCCTTGAAAGCTTTCTTATGTAAATGCTTTTGCTTACTTTCTACTCACTTACTTATTATACATCATGAATTGGATAATCGTAATTATTCAGAGTGTGGCATCATCATTCTACATGCATACCTTTATATTTATTAGTTTATTTTATAATGTACTTATTTTTAACTATATCATAGTAATCCCCAAAGCACTATCTAACCCATGAACTAGAATATCACCAAAAATTCACATTTTCCCAAACCCATACCCCACTTTCTCTTTAAAAATAACCAATATCTCAATTTTACATCTATTTTATAATGTTATAACCCCTTATCTTTTAATTTTAATGAGTTCTCTGCTAATATTTGATACCTAAAATTATTGTTTAGTTTCACCTAGTTTTGTATTTCAAAAAATGTCATGAGGCTCAATGGTGTCTTTTGAGAGTCACTTTATTGATTCAACAAAATGAGACTAATATTAATCCATGTTGTATGTTGCTGATAATATCCCATTGTGAAAACATACCACAATTTATATATTATCTGTCAATGCATATTTAGGTTATTTCAAGTTTGGGGTCTTTTCTTTACAATCAATTAATTCTGTTTTGTACATATTTCTCGATGTACATACACTAAAACTTTTCTTGGGAAAATTGAAACTTGGAATGAAATTATTAGATTGTGAAGTATGCAAAATTCAACTTTACATTATTTTCCAAAAAGGTTGTACCAGTACCAGTTTATATTCCCACCAATAAGGCAAAATCCTTCATGCATTCTCTCAATACTTGAAGTTGTCAGACTGCCTCATTTTTGTTTCTTACAGGTAAAACTGAAATTGCCTTCTCAATCTGCATTTTTCATTATTAATGAAGTACAGCAATTCCATGAGCTTTTAGTCATTGTGTTACTCTTAGGTGAAACGTCTGCTCATATCTTTTGTGTATGTTTGCATTCACTTGGTCGTTATTCATTCATTGTTTAGAAATTCTTCATACATTCCATTCTTGATTATATGTATTACAAGCATCCTCCCCATACTTGGAACTTATATTTGAATCTTCATTATGGTATCTTTTTGTGAAAAAAAAATAAAGCTCTTAATTTTAGTGTAATCCAATTTTTTAGTCTCTTTTTTAGGTTGGTGCTTTGCATTTTATTTAAGCTAATGTTCTTGCTCTGAATTTAGAAAGCTATTCCATATTCTCTAAATATTCTTCTAAAAATTTTAAAGTTTGCTTTTAACATTTAACTTTCTTATTCAATATCAGTGGTGGATATTTGTGTGTGATGCATGTGAACTAGGGATCTCTTTTCATCTCTTTCCCACTGTAAGAACTCATTATTTTGAGCGCTCGATTTGCTCAGCAGCTTTCCTTCACACACAGTGTGCCATGCTACCTGCGTCGTATCCAAGCCCCGTACATGCACGGGTCTGTTCCTGGGCACATTCCTTCTGTCTCTGTGACTTTACCTGAATTTACACATGCTGCTTTCTGCATTCACAAGTCTGTTAAAGCCATTCTGCACATGTGGGAATCTAAATATATGTCTCTTTTGTCTCAACCTTCACAGTGGTTTGCCTTCCCTTCTATTTGGTGATGGTTGTGCAAACATGCTTGAATTTAATCTGTGAGATTTATTATAGGCCTAATCTAGGGAAACAGTCCCACCAGGGGATCAATCTATGCTTCGTTAGTGGTTAGAGAGCACCCTGTGCAGGTTGCAGTTTTATCGTTTTCTTTTCTTTTTTTCGGATACTTGCTAATATCATTCTATGTGTGTGTGTGTGTTTACCATTTTCCAGTCAGCAATGTGTCCTGAGAGTCTATTGTAGGTGAAAATGGGTATAATCGAGTAGCAAGCATTGAACTTTAAAATATGATTTTCTTAAATGTTTTATATGCATAATCATTTAATCCTCATAACAACCAGATGAAATTACTACTATCATTATCTTCAATTTATGGATGAGGAAACCTAGGTTTAGAGAAGCTGAGTTTACTGACCCAAGGTCACGCAGCTGCATGAAGCTGACATTTGATTCCGAGCCTACCCTGTTAATTAGGTGCTCCACCGCAGCAAAAGCAAGGGTCAGTCACTGTCACAGTTCTTGTGTCCTCATCTCAACTCAATCTATTAACTCTAAAATGTTGTCATTGATACAGCCACTGTCATATTCTCTAAAGACTAGTAAAGCATGGAGCTTCAATAAATGAAAACAGGAATATAACAAACCTGGTTCTTGCCTACCCAACCTTTTCTGATTCTTAGGAGAATATGTTTTAAGATACACAGCCTTCCTTCACGCAGACACGTTTCCGAAGACACTGACCCCATCGTCAGATGCAGGGGTCTGGAGGAGTCGGAGGAGTCATGGGCCATAAAGACAGCCTCGCCAAAGACGGGCGGAAGAACAAACGCGCCTAAATTGAGGCCGATGGGCCACAGGAGAAAATCTCGGCATGAGAGGTTGTACTGTCTTCCTGACACAGACACCAGAGGGAAGCCCCTTTTCTGCCATCAGTCATTATTGCCTCCAGATGGTCTGTGATCACAGCCTTTTGTGATCACAAGAGGGAACCAACTATAGGGTGAACCCTCACTGGGACAGTGCAGTGGAAACTCAGCGGACAGAATCTGAATTCTTGATAAAATTAATAAGCCACTATTTGTATCTTATTGTGAACTCCACTTTTTCTTCATCATTATAAATAATGCATTGCCTTTTGATTATGACACTCTATCTCACACTCTCTCCTCTTCCTCTTCCATACTTTAGGAGTTCTGAAGGTCGGTGAGGCTTCAGTGCCGTCTGAAGTTGGATGGAGGGGCTGGGACTTTCTATTCATATCAGTCACTGGATTTAGTGTGGCAAGGAATGGGGATGTGACCTTAAGCAAGATGGCCTTCTGGAACTGAGGCAAACCCCAAAGGGGAGTGATAGCTGAGGGCTATGTGCTGGCAGCCCTCCCAGCAGCTAGAATAATGAGTTTTAAGGAGGGTAAAGCAGAGTTTTAGGGTACTTGTTCTAAATCATATCTGATGAGTGGGGATGACTTTCACAAAATAAAAACCTCTGCACTTCTCCAGTCTCAGTCAAATGCAGTCCTGTATAAGAAGGCTATATTTTTCCTCTCTGTGGAATACAAACTTATAAATGTTTCACTGAATTACAATAAAACCCAAGATAAATAAGTTACAGTCCCAGGGGCTCAAGTTTAATTGTTATCAAACTTTCTGTTTATTATTAATATAGAAATCCTTATGGATATTACACACACTGCTACTGATGTTGTAAATGGACATATCTTTCTGGGTAAACAATTTGGCTATATAGAGATTTTAATTAAATATTCAAAACCTTCAAAAATTTTGCAACCATAGAAATAAGTAAAATCACTTAAAGAGAAAGTATGGAAGAGGAAGAGGAGAGAGTGTGAGACAGAGCTTGGATTCAGTGTAGAGAAGGAGAATCAGAAAGAGAGAATGCAGAGCAAGAGAGTGGGAGTAAAGTAGGACAGTACTAGGTCACAGACGCTAAGAGAAGAGAATGCTTTAAGAAAGAAGAAATTCTACAATGGAATTGCATGCCTATAAAAAACAACTGAAGAAAAATGTCCTCTAGTTTAAGGGACATGGAAGTCATAATGACCATAGTGAGATCGACGGGGCCAGAAGCTAGACTGGAAGTGGCTGACTTGTAAGTATGTGTTGTGTGGTGGACTCCTATGCTCCGCCCAGATCTCCTTTCAGCTATAAAAACTCATTATTCTAGCTGCCGGGAGGGCTGCCAGCACAAAGCCCTCAGCTATCACTCCCCTTTGGGGTTTGCCTCAGTTGCAGAAGGCCATCTTGCTTAAGGTCACATCCCCATTCCTTGCACACTAAATCCAATGACTGATATGAATAGAAAGTCCCAGCCCCTCCATCCAACTTCAGACAGCACTGAAGCCTCACCGACCTTCAGAACTCCTACCAGGGCTGGTGGAGGCTTCTGTTGAGACTGCACCGTGGCTCTCTCTCTGTTCCATCCTACTCCTATCCCTTTCCTTCTGCAGCTTGATCCCAGGAGTACATTGTAATAAATGTTATACCTACCGATTCCTATCTGTTACCCATGAAATTCATCCAGGCAGAAAAGCAGAAGATGGTCTTACTACAGGTGAATTCTGTTATTAGTAGAAGTAAGGAAATTGAAATGATGGTTGAAGGCTACAATTTCAAGGTGTTTGATAATAGAAGGGAAATAAGAGATAGAACTGAAAAGGGTGGTGGAGGAATTTCCTGGTTTTATTGTTCTATTTGAGAGAAAATACACTTCATCAATCAGATACAGAAAAGAACATTTTCTTTAAGAAATACCTTCAAATGCTAGGAAAAAAATTTTTAAACATCTTCTTACATGAAAGTCAACAAGAAAGTGAAAAGCACTCTCAGAGGGCAAAGGCAATGAAAAAAGAGGACCGTAGAAACAAAAAAGTCTTAAAACCAATAGTCCTTCTAGAGCGCCTGCCAACTCCTGATGGTTCCCATGCCTTTTGGTTTTAATGAGCATCCACTGGGAACACACTCAGGGTGGGAGATGTGATCACAATCACCACATACAAGTGGGGCCGCCAAAGGAGACTCACAATCGACTGTAGCCCAAAGGAAAATAACCCCATGGACTCTCCGCATAGAGACAGAAGTATACCCATCTCAGCCTTAGCTTCTTGATGTGGGGGAAGGAGGTGCAATGCCTAATTTCATGTTTTCTAACTAAATATGCTGTTATGCAGGTTTAAAGAAAGATTTTACACCACCACTCTTGCCTCCCAAAACTCACACTAAGAAATTGAAATAAAACTTTGTGTAGCAACTGGCTGATACAATCCCCAAATCTTTCAAGCACTTTAAACCCAGGCCTTAAAGTCTCATAAGTAAAACTAAGATGATTGAGTGCAATAACAAATCATTTAAAAATCATTAGAAAATTCTATGGAAAAGAATCAGCAGAATAACATAAATGCTTAAAGATCAGATATTGAATATAAAATAACTATGCTGTCTTGCCAATGGGTTTCAGCCCTGGGCAAGCTCACTATGTATTCAGTGAGGTAGGAGTGACAATGTAGTGTTCTTGGGGTGAAAGATTCATTACTGGGCTTGTTCTCCCAGGGATAGGTTGAGCACTAAAATTACATCTGCATCTAATAGTCTGCAGGTCTGTAATCCTCTTTCATATCTGCCTCCACCCAGAGCACTGGGCAGAGCTCCTTATATAGTGACTTAGTCAATAATAGCTAATTGCCTATGGATATGGAAGCAGTAGCCTAGCAGCAGGCCAGTTACATCATCAAGTGGTTTAGGATCAGGTGAGGATCCTGGCCATAGGAACCTTCACTTTATCCACATATGCTTAACATTTTTTAATTAAATTTAAAGAGATATTGAAAGTGTGGCCAAATATTGAAAGATAATCTAAAAGGATGAGATATGTTTGGAAGTCTAGAAATGAGATACAAATTTTAGAAATAATAGTTGAGAATTAGAAACTCAGTGAATTGTTTAAAAGCAAAAGTCAGGGAAGGTTTAATAAATTAAAGATTTGAATAAATAATCCAAAAGGTAAGACAAATAATTTTATAATTAAGGAGGAAGAAATATATTTCAAGAAGACAATAATGACAAGACAAACAAATATTGAGAGATTTTCTGAAACAGATTTCACTAAAAGAAATTTTAAAGGATATTCTATAGAAATAAAAAGAAGGTAATATCTGGGTGAATCTAGTGATACAATGCCTGTATAGATAACAACAATGTGAATACTACCTTTGGTGGAATTTAACAAAACAAGATAGAGTATAAAATATTGCATTAAGGCATGTAAAATAGAAAAGGAAATAGTCACAACTGAAGCATGATAAGGTCTTGAATTTTTCAGAAAGGGTAAAATACTGATTAGTTTTGGCATTATTATGTTTAACTTTATTATGCTTAATTTTTTCAGATAATGTTGAAAATACAAAAAGAGGGAAAAATAGAATGAGAAGAAACAACAAATTTTAAATAGGAGAAGGAAAGTAAAACCTAAAAATTGGACAAATGAAAAAAATGGTATAAATAAAATATTCAAATAATAATAATAAAAATAATCTCCATTTAAAATACAAAAATTATATCTTTATAAAAACTGGAATTAAAAATGTTCAAAGAAAATTATGTAAAACAATATACCAACTAAAAGTATTCCCTTTCCTTCAAAACTAAAAAGTTGCAGGTGAAACATACTGTTAGACTTTAAAGCAACTGTAACTAGAGAAATATGGTCTCTAGATAATAATATAAGGTTCAATAGACCTAGAATATATATTAAACTAAATTTCAAAGTATATACAAAATACTGACAAAATTATAATGAGAAATCCCTTCATAGAGGAGCATTTTTATACAATATTCTCCTAAATTCATGGTTTATACAGGTTAGAAAATTTGAGTAACACAGTTCAGAAACCTGATCTAACAAGCAGTTACAAGGTATTATATGGAATGATTGAAGACTACTTTCCAAAACTCTTGAAAATTTAGAAACATTTAAAGACATACCATGCCATAAGGCAAGTTTCAATTTCAAAGAATCATGTGTCATGCAGAACAGATTCTCTGATCTCAACACAATTAAGTTAGAAAAATAACTTTTCAAATCCCATGAATTAGAAATGAGTAAGACACACTTTTGAATAACTCATGGGTCAAATATGTATAATTGGAATTTAATATTCAGAATTAAATAATAATGAAAACATTAAATATAGATAGCTTTTTACCCTGCTAAAAGATTAATGATAAATTTAAAATCTTTATATTAAAGATTTTAAACTCTTTTATTAAGAAGTAAAAGATAACATTAATATGTCAAACATTTTCTTTAAAGAGTTAGGAAAAAGAAACAGAATAAATGCACCAAAAAAGCAAGGAGAAGTAAAAGAATAATAAACCAAGAGAAGACGTTAACAAAATAGAGAATTAGTTCTTCAAAAGAATAATAAACTTGACAAACCTCTGAAAAGACTGATTGAGGAAAAAAGTCACAAATTATATTAAGAACTAAAATGAAGACATTTTCAGTCAGCAGCAGAAATTTAGACTATGAGAATATTAGGAATATCTTTATGCAAATAAATGTTAAGTCTTAGTTTAAATGGATAAATCCCCACAAAAGCTTAAATTATCCAAACCAACTCAAGAAAAACCAGAAAACCTCAATTGCTACATCCATTTTGAAAAATATATCCACATATTAAAATATGCTTATAAAGAAAGCATTAGGATCAGTATGTTTTTACAGATGGATTCTATTACATATTAATGGAAAAAACTTTTTCAGAGAAAAGAAAAGAAAGAAAAAGAATCCTCCCAATTTGTTAAAGTCAATAAGTCTTGCTACAAAATGCAGGAGATAAAAAAATAACTACAGGCCAATTTCACTCAAGAACTTAAATGAAAAATCTAAGCAAATATAAGAAAACAAGTATGAGATAACATACCATGAGTATATGATCTCTTTCGCTTCACCTTAGGAGCACAAGTGTGGTTCAACTTAAGGAGCTCCATTAATTAAATGCACTATTATAATAAAGTAGAAAAATAGGACTGCCTGAGTGGATGCAGGATAAGCATTGAATAAAACTTAACATGTATTCACAATAAAACAAAACATTAAATTACAAATATAAAATGTTCCCTGCAAAATCAGGAAAAAGACTGGAATGCCCACTATTATCATTTCTGTTCATCATTGTTCTGGAGATCTTAACTCTTAAGATAATTCATATGCTAAAGGCTCTGATGGATAAAGTAGACATTATGTAAGAACAAATAGGCAATGTAAGCGAAGAGATGGAAATCCTAAGAAAGAACCAAAAGAAGTGCTACAGATCAAAAACACTGTAACAGAACTGAAGAATGCCTTTGAGGAGCTTATTAGTAGAATGAACATGTCTGAGGGAAAAAAATTTCACAGCTTGAGGTTATCTCAACATAAAACTCCAAAAAGTTTTAAAACAAAAAGAAATGACTTTACAAAAAGTAAAAGAGAATATACAAGAACTCTGGGACAAATAGGGTATAAGATACATACAACAGGAATACCAGAGAAGGGAAAGGGATAGAGGAAATATGTGAAGACAAAAATGACTAAAAATTTTCCCAAATTAAAGTTGGATATCAAACCACAGATCTAGGAAGCTCAGAGCACACCAACAAGGGTAAATGTCAAAAACAAACAGAAACCAAAAACTGTACTTAATCACATCATTTTCAAACTAAAGAAAATCAAAGAAAAAGAAAAAATCCTAGAGGAAGCCAGATGATAAAAACACCTTACCTTTACAGAAGCAAAGATACAAATTACAACTTCTCAGAAACTGTGTAAGAAAGGAGAGAGTGGAGTGAAATATTTAAAATGTTGAGAGGGGAAAAAAAACACTAATCTAGAATTCTGTAGACAGTAAAATTATCCCTCTAATGTGAAGGAGAAATAAAGATGTTCTCAAACTAATCGACAGAATTTATCACCAGTAGACCTGCCTAGCAATGAATACTAACAGAAGTTATTTAAAGAGAAGGAAAATGATACAGGTCAGGAACTCAGATCTATGTGAAGAAAAGAAGAGCATCGAGGAAGAAATAAGTAGAGCTAAAATAAAAACATGTGTCTTATTCCTGATTCATCTAACAGATAAGATATTGTTCAGAATAATAACAATGTATTTGATTATGTAGTCATGTGTATACACACGCTTATGCATGCTCATGTATACATAGAGAAAATGAATGAAAGGAATGATACAAGGAAGAAGAAGTAGTAATTATTAGTAATTTGTTATTATAAGGCATTTGCAATGCCTGTGAACGACAATAGTATTACTTTGAAAATGGTTTTTGGGCACTTATCAGTGCATATTGCAATATTTAGGGTGACAATAAAAAAGGGATTCTTAAGAAAATATAATATCTCAACAAAGAGAAATTAGAATCATATAAAATGAACAATTAAAACAACAAAAGAAAGGAAAATACAAAACAAAAATAAAATAGTAACAAAGAATAAGGGCAACAAATAGAAAACATTAACAAGTACAGTAGATCTTAATCCTACTGTATCAGTAATTACTTTGGATATCAATGACCTAAATGCACCAATAAAAGGTTGTCAGAATAGATTAAAAAAAAGAACCAACTATACCCTGTCTATAAGAAATCCACTTAAATTTAAAGACAAAGGTTAAAAGTAAATGGATAGAATTAAAGATGGCAGCATGAGAGGAGAGAGAGAGAACTACTCCTCCCGAAACCACATATAATATGAAAATATAGTTAATACAACTAATCCTAAAAAGAGCAACAGGAAAGAAGGCTGTGCCAGACTGCATACACCTGGAGAACAGAACAGACCTCACGATCCAGGGTAGCATGCCAAAACCTTGATCTGGTGGGGCCCAAGCCCTTCCCCCACCCCAGCTCACCCGCGGGAGGAGGAGAAACAGAGCAGAGAGGGGGTGGAAGCCTAGAACTCCTGAACACCCAGCCCTGGAGATCTGCTTTCAGAGCAAAAACCTGCATTGCATGGTGCTCTGGAGATTAGTGGGGTTGGAAAGCTAAGACAGGAGGAATACTTGGAGAGACTGAGATTCCAGCCATTTGTGGAGGACAGGGATCCACATCCGGCTGCTCTGGGACAAAGGCAAGGTGAGATGTCTGAGAGGCTTCCTAGAAGCAAGAAGGCTGCTGAAGGGGTGGGGTTTGCATGGAGCTTGCTGCTCGGGAGAAAGGATAGGTGGACAAGGTTGTCTGAGTTCACTGTGCCCAGCAGGTTGGGAACTTTCAGTAGCTTCAGGGGCTCCATGCCCCTGGCTAGATACTCACCTAAGTGGCCCCCCAGTGTGAATGCAGCCTGCTGCACCTTCTTTCTGGCCTGCCGGCACCAGCTATCAAATCGGCAGTCACTGCCCTGGTGTTAGGAAGCCAGAGGGAGGTCCTGCCTGTGGCAACTACAAATGCAAAGCACAGAGGCTTACACCCGTGTGCTCGGCCAACTTGTTCTGACAGTGGACACACGCAATGCAGCCTGAAAGCAGGAAACAGCTGTAACCTCACTCTAGGCACCAGTGCTGCTCTCCTGTGACCCCCAACATCATTTGAGGGGCTGAGCAACTCCAGAGACTAGAGTTTCTGGGTAGTAGAGGGCACCACATACAAATATGAAATGTCAAAGGAACCTGCTTCAAATCAAAATCTCACAAACACCAGAAAAATGGACAGGTGAAACTGAATTCACCAATCTTCCTGAAAGAGAGTTCAAAACAAAAATCATAAACATGCTCATGGAGGTTCAGAAAAATATTCAAGAACTCAGGGATGAATATAGGATGGAGATGCAATCACTAAGGAACTCCATATCTGAAGTGATACATACAATAGAGGGATTTAAAAGCAGATTGGATATAGGAGAAGAGATGGTAAATGGAATAGAAGTTAGAGAAGAGGAATACAAAGAATCTGAGGCACAGAGAATAAAAAGGATCTCTAGGAATGAAAGAATTTTGAGAGAACTATGTGACCAATACAAATAGAACAATATTCGCATTATATGGGTACCAAAGAAGAGAGAGGAAAAAGGGAGAGAAAATATCCTTGAGAAGGTAATTGCTGAAAATTCCCCACTCTGGGGAAGGAGATAGTCTCTCGGGCCATGGAGTTGCACACATCTCCCAACACAAGGGACCCAAGAAAGACAACAACAAGATATATAATAATTAAAATGGCAAACATCAAGGATGAGGACAGACTTTTAAAAGCAGCGAGAGAGAAAAAAAAGATCACTTACAAAGGAAAGCCAATCAGGCTATCATGAGACGTCTCAACAGAAACCTTACAGGCCAGAAGGGAGTGGCATGATATATATATACATGTATGTATATATATATATATATATTTTTTTTTGGTATCATTAATGTACAGTCACTTGAACAACATAATGGTTACTAGACTCCCCACATCATCAAGTCCCCACTACACACCCCATAACAGTCACTGTTCCTCAGTGTAGTGAGATGCTACAGAATCACTACTTGTCTTCTCTGAGTTGTACAGCCCTCCCCATGGACCCCCACCTTATGTCTGCTAATTGTAATGCCCCTTTTCCCCCCTTATCCCTCTCTTCCCACCCCTCCTCCCCGGTCCCTTTCCCTTTGGTAACTGTTAGTCCGTTCTTGGGTTCTGTGAGTCTGCTGCTGTTTTGTTCTTTCAGTTTTTTTCTTTGTTCTTATACTCCACATATGAGTGAAATCATTTGACACTTGATTTTTTCCACCTGGCTTATTTCACTGAGCATAATACCCTCTAGCTCCATCCATGTTGTTGCGAATGGTAGGATTTGTTTTCTTCTTATGGCTGAATAATATTTCATTGTGTATATGTACCACATCTTCTTTATCCATTCATCTACTGATGGACACTTAGGTTGCTTCCATTTCTTGGCTATTGTAAATAGTGCTGCGATAAACATAGGGGTGCATATGTCTTTTTCAAACTGGGGTCCTGCATTCGTAGGGTAAATTCCTAGGAGTGGAATTCCTGGGTCAAACGGTATTTCTATTTTGAGTTTTTTGAGGAACCTCCATACTGCTTTCCACAATGGTTCCACTAGTTTACATTCCCACCAGAAGTGTAGGAGGGTTCCCCTTTCTCCACATCCTTGCCCACATATGTTGTTGTTTGTCTTTTGGATGGTGGCCATCCTAACTGGTGTGAGGTGATATCTCATTGTGGTTTTAATTTTCATTTCTCTGATGATTAGCGATGAGGAGCATCTTTTCATGTGCCTGTTGGCCATCTGAATTTTTCTTTGGAGAAGTGTCTGATCAGCTCCTATGCCCATTTTTTAATTGGCTTATTTGCTTTTTCTTTGTTGAGGTGCATGAGCTCTTTACATATTTTGGATGTCAACCCCTTATCGGTTACGTCATTTATGAATATATTCTCCCATACTGTAGGATGTCTTTTTGTTCTACTGATGGTGTCCTTTGCTGTACAGAAGCTTTTTAGTTTGATATAGTCCGAGTTTTTTACTTTAGCTTTTGTTTCCCTTTCCCAGGGAGATATGTTCATGAAGAAGTTGCTTATGTTTATGTCCAAGAGATTTTTGCCTATATTTTTTTCTAAGAGTTTTATGGTTTCATGACTTACATTCAGGTCTTTGATCCACCTTGAGTTTACCTTTGTGTATGGGGTTAGACAGTAGTCCAGTTTCATTCTCTTACATGTAGCTGTCCAGTTTTTCCAACACCAGCTGTTGAAGAAGCTGTCATTTCCCCATTGTATATCCATGGTTCCTTTATTGTATATTAATTGACCATACATGCTTGGATTTATATGTGGGCTCTCTATACTGTTACACTGGTCTATGGGTCTGTTCTTGTGTCGGTACTAAATTGTCTTGATTACTGGGGCTTTGTAGTAGAGCTTGAAGGCAGGGAGCCTAATTCCCCCTGCTTTATTCTTCATTCTCAGGATAGCTTTGGCTATTCAGGGACTTTTGTTGTTCCATATGAATTTTAGAACTATTTGCCATAGTTCATTGAAGAATGCTGTTGGTATTTTGATAGGAACTGCATTGAATCTGTAAACTGCTTTAGACAGGATGGCGATTTTGACAATATTAATTCTTCTTGCCAAGAGCATGTGGTGAATTTCCATTTATTAGTGTCCTCTTCAATTTCTCTTAAGAGTGTCTTATAGTTTTCAGGGTATAGATCTTTTGCTTCCTTGGTTAGGTTTATTCCTAGGTGTTTTGTTCTTTTTGATGCAAGAGTGAATGGAATTGTCCTGATCTCTCTTTCTGCTAGTTCACTGTTACTGTATAGGAATGCAACAGATTTCTGTGTATTAATTTTGTATCCTGCAGATTTGCTGAATTCAGATATTATATCTAGTAGTTTTTGAGTGGATTTTTTAGGGATTTTTATGTACACTATCAAGTCATCTGCAAACAGGGACAGTTTGACTTCTTCCTTACCAATCTGGATGGTTTTATTTCTTTGTGTTGTCCGATTTCTGTGGCTAGGACCTCGAGAACTATGTGGAATAAAAGTGGGAAGAGTGGGCATCCTTGTCTTGTTCCTGATTTCAAAGGACAAGCTTTCAGCTCCTCACTGTTAAGTATAGTGTTGGCTGTGGGTTTGTCATATATGGCCTATATTATGTTGAGGTACTTGCCCTCGATAACCATTTTGTTGAGAGTTTTTATCATAAATGGATGTTGAATCTTGTTGAATACTTTTTCAGCATCTATGAAGAAGATTATGTGGTTTTTGTCCTTTTTTTTTCTTTTACAATTTATTTTATTTTAGTATCATTAACCTACAATTACATGAGCAATATTGTGATGATTAAACTACCCCCTTCATCAGGTCCCCCCCACCAACCCTATTACAGTCACTGTCCATCAGTGTAGTGAGATGAAAATCACTACTTGTCTTCTCTGAGATGTACAGTACCCCCCGTGCCCCCCCACCCTATGCCTGCCAATCGTAATGCCCCTTTTACCCTCTTATCCCTCCCTTCCCACCCATCTCCCCAGTCCCTTTCCCTTTGGTAACTGTTAGTCCATTCTTGGGTTCTGTGAGTCTGCTGCTGTTTTGTTCCTTCATTTTTTTTTTTTCTTTGTTCTTATACTCCAATATGAGTGAGATCATTTGGTACTTGTCTTTTCTGGCCTGGCTTATTTCACTGAGCATAATACCCTCCAGCTCCATCCATGTTGTTGCAAATGGTAGGATTTGTTTTTTTCGTATGGCTGTGTAATATTCCATTGTGTATATGTACCACATCTTCTTAATCCATTCATCTACTGATGGGCACTTACGTTGCTTCCATTTCTTGGCTATTGTAAATAGTGCTGCAATAAACATAGGGGTGCATCTGTCTTTCTCAAACTGGGCTGCTGCATTCTTGAGGTAAATTCCTAGGAGTGGGATTCCTGGGTCATATGGTATTTCTATTTTGAGTTTTTTGAGGAACCTCCATACTGCTTTCCACAATGGTTGAACTCATTTTCATTCCCACCAGCAATGTAGGAGGGTTCCCCTCTCTCCACATCCTTGCCAACATTTGTTGTTGTTTCTGTTTTGGATGTCGGCCATCCTCACTGGTGTGAGGTGATTTCTCATTGTGGTTTTAATCTGCATTTCTCTGATGATTAGCGATGTGGAGCATTTTTTCATGTGCCTGTTGGCCATCTGAATTTCTTCTTTAGAGAAGTGTCTATTCATGTCCTGTGCCCATTTCTTAATTGGGTTATTTGCTTTTTGTTTGTTAAGGTGCGTGAGTTCTTTGTATATTTTGGATGTCAACCCCTTATCAGATACATCATTTATGAATATATTTTCCCATATTGTAGGATGTCTTTTTGTTCTACTAATGGTGTCCTTTGCTGTACAGAAGCTTTTCAACTTGATATAGTCCCATTTGTTCATTTTTGCGTTTGTTTCCCTTGTCCAAGGGGATATGTTCATGAAGAAGTAACTCATATTTATGTCCAGGAGATTTTCGCCTATGTTTTTTTCTAAGAGTTTTATGGTTTCATGATTTACATTCAGGTCTTTGATCCACCTTGAGTTTACCTTTGTGTATGGGGTTAGACAGTAGTCCAGTTTCATTCTCTTACATGTAGCTGTCCAGTTTTTCCAACACCAGCTGCTGAAGAGGCTGTGATCTCCCCATTGTATATCCAGGGCTCCTTTATCAAATATTAATTGACTGTAGGTGTTAGGGTTAATGTTTGGATTTTCTGTTCTGTTCCACTGGTCTGTGGGTCTGTTTTTGTGCCAGTACCAAACTGTCTTGATTACTGTGGCTTTGTAGCAGAGCTTGAAGGCAGGGAGCATAATTCCCCCTGTTTGATTCCTCCTTCTCAGGATTGTTTTGGCTATTCGGTGTCTTTTCTGGTTCCATATGAATTTTAGAATTCTTTGTTCCAGTTCATTGAAGAAAGCTGTTGGTAGTTTGATAGGGATTGCATTGAATCTGTAGATTGCTTTAGGTAGTATTGCCATTTTGACAATATTTATTCTTCCTAGCCAAGAGCATGGGATGCATTTCCATTTGTTAGTGTCTTCCTTAATTTCTCCTAGGAGTGTCTTGTAGTTTTCAGAGTACAGGTCTTTCACTTCTTTCGTTAGGTTTATTCTGGGTATTTTATTCTTTTAGGTGCAATTGTGAATGGAATTGTTTTTCTGATTTCTCTTCCTGTTAGCTCATCATTAGTGTATAGGAAAGCAACAGATTTCTGTGTGTTAATTTTATATCCTGCAACTTTGTTGAATTCAGATATTAGTTCTAGTAGTTTTGG